>VZRO01005649.1:484890-628420 GCA_013397915.1 Daphoenositta chrysoptera | reverse complement strand
CAGCGCGGTCCCTTCCGCCGGCGCCGAGCGCTGCCCCGCGCTCCGCCGGTGCCGGTGCGGCCCCCCCCGGGCTCCCGCCGCGGTCCCGCTCCTTTGTCGGCCCCAAGTTGCGCGCTGCCTCGCTGTTTCGCGGGGCATTCTCGGAGCGCCCCGGGCGCTAGCGGCGAGGCTCCCGCGCCATCTACAGCCGGGCGGCGGCAGCGCGGCGCAGCCGGGCCGCAGGGGAGCGAAGGACGGTCCCGCTGCGCGCCCCGCGTTACCGGCCTTCGGTCGNCGCTGCGCGCCCGGCCGGCGGCGGGAACAAAGGGCGGCGGGCTGAGCGCTCTCTCCCTGTGCCCAGGACGCGGCGCTGAGGCTGGTCGCCCGCCGCCGCCGCGCTCCCGCTCCCGCCCCCCCCGCCACACAAAGGCAGCCGCAGCTGGACGGGCGAGGGACCGCGCTCCACGCCAGGGCTCCGGTGCAGCGTCTCGGCTGGTCTTCTCCATACTCATGAACATACAAAGGTCAACCCCTATCACGATAGCACGATATGGGAGACCGCGGAATAAAACCCAGGATTTTGAAGAGCTCTCGTCCATACGGTCCATCGAGCCAAGCCAGAGTTTTAGCCCGAATCTAGGCTCGCCGAGCCCGCCGGAGACCCCGAACTTGTCGCATTGCGTTTCTTGCATCGGGAAATACTTATTGTTGGAGCCTCTCGAGGGAGACCACGTTTTCCGAGCCGTACATCTGCACAGCGGCGAGGAGCTGGTTTGCAAGGTAATGCCTCTCCTTGTTCTTCCCCCCCGGGTTCTCTCTCCCCTGTCGCGCCTGGGTTTCCCGTGTCCTGCAGGAGGGCGAGCACGGCGGTGTACCTCATTTATTGAACAGTGGAGAAACAAAAGGCAGGGAGGCAGGATTAAAGGCGCATCCTGTAACTTTTCCCTCTCTCCAGACAATGGCCACGTTATAGCGGTGGCCCAGAGCCAGATCTGCCTTCTGTTGGCAGGGGGATATTGTTCTGGAAAGAGCCGTTCTTGAAGTAGGTTTTAACGTGAGTTCAGACCAGGAGAAAGCCTCATCTTCCCCATGCTCACTTTTCAAAATGGAGTAGGGAATCCCCAGCTAATTTTAAGGTGTTGGGACCTGCTGGCTTCCTCGATTTTTAGTGCCCCCAATTCTGTGCTTTGGGGTACGGAAGAGGATGGAGAAGCGGGGGGTGGGGGCAGACTACCATCAGCTTTGTCTTAAAAGTGATTTAAAAAAAAGAACCACATCTAATTAATCAGCTCCCTCACGGTGGAGGTTGTTTGCAAACAGCATCCTCCCCCATTGCCCAGCTGAGCAAGAGTAAAACCTGCACACCTACGGTTTCTAGAAGTGCAGACAAAATAGCTATCCCACTCTTTGTAGCCTGCCGGCTTTTCTCTGCCTCCTCCCAATTTGCTCCTACTATTAAAAGGTGAGCTGTGGGAAAAAGAAATCCACATGCATGCACATCTGTGGAGGGATGGTTTGTTTTTTTTTTTTTTGAGCTGAGGGAATATTATCCTTTGTTCCCAAATTGTGATTCTCATTGTTTGTACTGAGACAGACTTATGTCCAGCAAACAAGCATTACCCAGTAGTAGTTTTTATAACTACGTAGCAAATTGCAACCTTGCAACACATGCTGCAGTATTTGTGTTATTCCCAAAACACGGAATTATGCCATTTGGCAAATTTCAAGATGGAAAAGTAGATGTATTATAGCTTGCTAGTGTTCCAGGGATTAATAATAGTGTTGCTGACTGTTTCATACTTTCTCATACTTGATTCATAAAAAGTTATAGACTAGGCTGTAGCAGAGAAGTGAAAATAATTGCTCCTCCTTGCTATTTGTGAAGATTGGAGTTCAGAGGGCAATTTAAATGTGCTCACTGATTGAGTTATAAAACCTGATATTAAGGCAGCCTAGGACTTCATGTGATTATTTAGGGGAAAAAAGGCCCATGGCTTTGCAAAGAACTAATATTGCATGCCGAACTGGATGCTTTGTTACTAAACTGAAACAGAACATGAGAATTTCGAGAGTAAAAGCCCAGCTCGATGTAGCAGTACAGTGTTGGACCTCCAGGACGTTGGCATCTTTTCATGAAATAAACAGATCCCACAAAGCTGCTGCTCTGCATGAAATTCTAGGTGAACTTGCATAGCAAGTGGTAAAGCCGGGGCTATGCGCTTCTTTGTTTCCTGTTTGGTTTGCAGGATTAAGGCACTGTTTTGATAACAGCATGAACGGTATAACTGCAGCTCACAAAGACTGGGCTGTTATTTGTTTTTCCCTTCCATTTGAGCTGCATGTTTTTGAGCTGATCCTGACATTTGAATAGTATCAGTTTTTCCATATGTGCGAGGCACTACTAGCTGTGCACCAAAAATACGATCTTAGCCTGGATTGCTAGTTTGTGAGTACGCAGTTGTCACTCCTGAACTCAGCTTAATTTAATGTGCGCTTTAAAATGCCTGCAATATCATGACAACTATTTGTCAAGTAGCCTTCCGGCAAAGAGACCTGCTCTCTGGTATCTTACTGAAGATGCTCTCGGAGATTGCTTGCAGAAACGCTGGGTTGGATAACAGACACATACTGATGATTCTCAAGATTCATTTGGCTGCACCCACCGACTGTACAGATGCCGTTATTTGCTTCAAGGCTCTGTGGCATCCGAACAATGGTAACTTCTCACTTCCAATTCCCAGCGAGAACTAAATCAAACTGCAGCTTATTAGACATTTGCTGAATTGAGGCCAGGGATCTTAAAAGCTGGGATACAAAGAAGCCCTTTATAGAAGGTATTTGAGACTGTAGCAGTATGATAGTGCTTCCTATCTACCCCCTTTCAAACACAGTACTGGTACATATCCAGAACTACTTATTTAACATAGTCTGAGAACCACAAAATGTAACTAGTTTACATTATGATAATCTGGTTTAGGAGAGAGTTCTGGAAAGACGTTTTTTCACATGAAGGTTTGAGCTACATGAATATTCTTGCTTAAATTTTATTTTATAGCAGCTGCTTGTAGAAGAGCCGTTCATTTACAATGTAGTAGTTACAAGTTTTGCGATCCAAATGTCAATGAATTCTCCTCTGGAATGAATTGCACACCAGGGATTTTAGCAACACCCCCTCCCCGCCCTGGTTCTGCTTCCCTGGCGCACCATGTCACCAGAATGCCTCGGTGCTAATCCTCCCCCCGTAAAATGTGCTGGGTCTGTTTGGCAGCCTGCCTTTAAGGTTGTTTTCCCCTGTGCTGGGGGTATGGCAGCACAGGTTTGGGATGAGGGGGAAAAGGAGGTGCGTGAGGAGGCAGTGTCACAGTTTCTTGGGATTTGGGTCCTTTTCTGTGGAAGGAGTTTATTAGGGTTGTGCTCTGAAGCATTAAATGATGTGGGTTTTGAAGCCTCAGGTAAATTTTGATTGAACTGTATCTTTCTCACTAAATTTTTAAAGCTTTTTAAAGCTTTAGAGAAAGGAGGGAGAGATTTGCTTCTCAGAGAGGATACAAATACCCACTATCGGAACACAAATGCTAGAATACAGAAAGGAAAAAACCAATTGAAGTTTAAAACAGTGCTTAGAGAACTAGACCAGTTCTTCATTTTTATATTTCATTCAAAGGACACATGACTACCTTAAATTCTTTTTGCTAAAGTAACAAAACACCCACGAGTAAGTTACATATTAATTGAATTTTTATGCTGGTGGAAATGCTAATCCTTGCTTTGTAGTCCTCTGCAGCAGGTATAATTAAAAAAAAAAAAAAATCACTCCTATCAATACTTTGCTCATAGTCTCTTTCAGCACACAGTGACTTCTGTTATTCTCAATGAAGTCTTTCATTTTCTTGTAATGTGGTCTTTTCTCAATTGACTCAAATACTGATTCATTCGTCATCACTAGATTATAGTAACTTTTTATATTTGGGTTTCCCAGCAGCTTTTTTAGTTCTTACAGCTCATTCATAAGATCAGTGATAACATACTTAGTAGTAAAGGGACACTTTGCTTTTAATGGAGCACTTGATTGAAATGCGGAGTGTTCGGGGTGGTTTTGTCTTTGCCTTTTGAAGGGTGTTTGTCTGTGCTCCAACAGGCAGAGCTATTTCCCGGGTTGTCCTTCTGATCTTATAAACAGCCATTGTGGAACTGAGACTTGGAAAGTGAAAGTGACTTCGCTGTTTTTTAGAGATGAAAGAAAGGCAGGAAGTAAATAGGAATAGCAATAGATGGTACTTTAAGCCTGAAAATCTTTAAGGCTGTAATGGGTTAATAAAATCAAAAGAGTCAGGCATGTGTGTCAGGGTGGATTTAATGTGACAGCTTCTCTGAATACAAAGCTACTGGCTGTATTTTTTATGAGTTTATTTGGATGGAAAATAGAAGATAAACACGTTTCCTTCTGAGTACTGCCCTTATACATCACTGGTCTTCACAGTTTAATTTAGATTACATTCTAAATTTGATCAGCTGTTAGCTAATATAACTATGCTTGCTATCAGTTTTGAAGACTAGCCTTTCCTGTTAAAGTTACATGTGTTTTCTGTGTGGGCTTGTAGAGTCTGCTTTGTCTTGTTCTCAGTGCCATGAGCTTGTGACATCCTGTTTACATCGGTGTAGCTTTCAGCAGCAACATAAATTGTACTTAGATATGGTTTTGTTAGCAGAATCAGATGTACCATGACTTCACTGTCCTTCATGTCACTAACCATGGCTTTACTGTCATTGTTCCTGCAGGTGTTTGATATTGGCTGCTACCAGGAGTTACTAGCACCATGTTTTTGTCTGCCTGCGCATAAAAATATCAACCAAATTACTGAAATAATTCTTGGGGAGACAAAAGCCTATGTGTTCTTTGAAAGGAGCTATGGGGACATGCATTCGTTTGTTCGTACCTGCAAGAAGCTTAAAGAAGAGGAGGCAGCCAAACTCTTCTATCAAATAGCTTCCGCTGTTGCACACTGCCATGATGGTGGACTGGTACTGCGAGATCTCAAGCTGCGAAAGTTTATTTTCAAGGATGAAGAAAGGTAAGAGTCTCCCTCACTTTATGGTTGGGGGTGCCCGAGGTTAGGTAGTTGGAGTTGCAGGACATTGTGCCCTTTGTTGTCACTGTACCATTTGTTTGTGGTACACTTTATTTTCCTCTGCAGCCTGATCGTGGGGTGGATGTGCCATTTTACCTTCTGGCTTAGGTTTTGGAGTAAAGTAAGTATAGAGTGCTGTTTGCATCGGTTCTTGGCCTCTGCATCTCCACCTAGAGGAGTTTCCTCATTCCTCATGGGAAGACATCTGCTGCAGGAAAGCTCTTGAAAGAGTGTCTGGTCTAAGAGCTGCACTATCATAAAGGCTGCTGGTGTTAAAAGAGGAAAGAGGATCCAGGATGTTAATGAGAGCTGGGGACTGAAATGGCTCGTTCCAGTGAGGAGGCATAAAGAGAAAGAACAGTCAAGTATTTTCTGTAGAACTGCTCTGAGGACATCTTGTTTTCCATGCTGGAAGGGTCTGGAGGTTGCTTGCAAGAGTATGGTGTGGTCACCAGTAGTACTCAGACTAAAACTGCCTTGCTCCGTGGGTGCTTGTTTGTAGTATCAGCTGCTGTGGTACTTGGGGAACTACTTTTTTTTTTTTTTAATAGTATCTCCTCCCTATACACCCTCCTGTGTAAATGATTTGGGGAAGGAGCATGGGAAGACAGGGAAGGGAATAGCAGTGGATGCTCTGGGTATATTGTTGAAGTGCTCTTTCTGATGTGGAGCGATAGCTGTACTGTTGTACCTGTGGAAATTTCCTATCTCTTTCCTTGTGTTTACCAGTCTTCTTTGTCTTGAATGATAAATTTATTTGCAACTTCCACATAAGGTATAAGATCAATAAATACTGTCAGAATAATGTCAGGCTTTCACGTGTTGGAGTGAGGACTTCTCTGGACCCAGGCCCAATCTGTGAAAGCACAGGGATTGAATTAAAACCTTTGGATAAGCTGAGATACACGAAGTCACAGCAAAGTAAAATAGAAATATAGATTTTTAACTTTTAGTAGAAATATATGTTAAGTACTTTAAGTATTTCAAACACTGAAAAACTGCAGCAAAGAATCTTTAGACACAGCTTCGTGCTGCAGCAGCTTCACTCTTTCACAGAATTTCACTAGTTTAGACAAAAGATAGAACTATACTGTTCATATTTTTTAGATAGAGTGTTCACATAAACAATAGAAGCTGATAAAATTATGTACGCAAATTCATGTAAGACTTAGGATTATTAGAATTGGACCAAAATAGGTTGAGGGAGGAAAGTCAGAATCGTGTGTTAATCTTATTGGTCATTTAATAAATATAGTCCAGACTTCTGTAAGCTTGGGGGCCAGGAAAAAAGATGGAGGAAGAAGAAGAGAAAAGAAGAAAGAAGATGCATTTTTTTGCCTGCTGTTAGCCTGCTGCTTCTTCTGCTTCCCCTTTGAACTCCACCTTTGGAAAACTATGGAACTTTGAAATAAAAGACTTCAGCAAAGCAGCTCTGGGCTCTTCTCACTCTTGGTCCTTATGGGAAGGAGTCCCGTGTGGCCTCAACATTCACAGAGTGATTAAATTGGAAGATGACCATTAAAAAAAACGAATAATCTAAACAGGAGCAGAGCCTGCCTTTTTGCTTCTTCCTATCTTAGTAGAGGATGGCGAGATGTTTTGCCCTTTTAATTAAATTCTAAAAATTGTCTGAAAACTTATTAAACTGCTGCAGAGTGAAATGGATGTTCTGGAGAGCTTTGTTAAAAATAACTAGTGAATATCAATTCTGTTTGAGGGAATTCCAAGCAACAGCCAAGTTCTGGAAGTTCTCTACAGGCTCAGGAAGTTGGTGATCCAAAAATTAAAAAAAAAATTAATACACAATTCATTCAGGAAAGAGAAGTTCCTGGTCTTAAAATAAAATTGGCATCATAAAGATGATCATCTATCCCATTTAAATATTCTGTACTTAAATTTTATTTCAAGCTGAGTTTTGCAAAATAGGCTTCTCCTTTTAATCTATTTACAGCCTGAAAAATAAGAAATATTTTCACTTCCTAATTCAGTTCAGACAGTTGTCCACAAATCAAATAGCTATTCCTTATGTTTCTACCACAGCCCCGATGTTCGATTGCCCCCCTCCATCCTTTTCAAATAAAAAAGCCTAAAATTAAACTAGCTTGATGTCTATTCATAGAGAAATGCAGAGCAGGTACATAAAAACTACACTTCCACAGCTTTTACTCCCAGTTTAATAATTAAACACCATTGTAGCACCTCTGATGCAGATAAGAAGGAAACTTGTGCAAAATAGCTGGGAGAGGGATTGTTTTCTGTTGTAGCTGATAACTTCCTAATGTTTAAAGTGGATTTTTCTTCCTGGGGGTATGTGTAAAGCTGTGGGGTTTTGCATGAAGAACAGAAGTTGGAAAAGCTCCTCCAAGAGCAGGCAGCGTGAGCTCAGAGAGTGCAGTGGGAGCAGACGCAGGCCTGTGCTGAACGCTGCTGAACTCCTACCCCGCTGCTTACTAGGAACTGAATGCAACACAGGAGGCACAGGGCCAAGTCCTTCAGCCACCCAAGAAAAGTGGTGTGTACTGTAATAACAGTGTTGGCTTTTATGAATGTTTTTGACTTAGCTGTTGTCTGCAAAATGACACTGTTACTCACTTTTGAGCATTGTCTTCTAATTATACAGTAATTCGCTTTAAAGGTCAAATAGGACTTGCTGGTTATTTTTAAGATAATCATAATGAGGTTTTCATTTGGATGTGATGTTGGTTTTTAAGTAGGAAGGTATTGTAATCCTTTCTCTGCTAAATAAACAGAGATGAAATAATGTGAGATAGAAATAGAACCAAGCAGCAGTGAGTGCCTTTTTTCACATCCCCTGATCGTCATACTGTAATCAGTCATCACTTTCAATCTGCTGCTATATTTAGAACTGAAAAATCTTCCTGGTCCTCCTGAGTTCACAGAGGTGTCTGTGTGTTGCTTGCACTCCTCCGAGCTCCGGGTGCCTGAGGCTGCTGCTGGGGATTTCCTTGTGCTGAGCAGTCCTTGAGGAGCTGCCTTCACAGCAGTGCCTGGCAGATGGGGGCTGCACCATCCCTTGCTCTTTCCTACACACAAGGAACCAAAGAGGGAGAGAAGAGATAAAAATGATGTTTTGAGAAATGCGTGTGAACTCTGCTGCTGTGCATCACCTGCTCTTCAGTGGAGCTCTTTCTCAATAGTTCTTTTCCTATTTCTTCAAGGCTGTTTTTCTGCAATTCTTTTTAAGTACCTACCACTTTGAAACTTCCTCTTCTTGAAGACTCTCATGGCTTTTATTTTGGTAGAAGAAAAGATGGGAAATCCAACATGCAGGCAATACGCGAACAGAAAACTTGCTGCTTTTATTTTTTTTAGTGAGATGCTTGTCTGCTGTTAGCTGAGAGCTGCCAGAGTGGAGGAGCCAGAGGGATTGTGAAGGTTAGATGGAAGCAGTTCCATTTGTTTAAAAAAGAAAATCAATTAAAGTCTTTCTTAGTGCATCTTCTTCCATTGATCCTAATGACATCCTGGTAGTTCAGTAGGAAAACACAGCTCCTAAAGTTTTGCGAGCTGGAATTTGCAAAGATTGAGGCCCCTGATCTAGCAGCACCATGAGTGCTCTTTGCTTCAACTGCTGTCCCCGCTAAAAATGCGTGTCATTTGGGATGTTGCAAATCACAGAGCCTTGGGATGTTTGTAATGAGCTGGGAGGTAAGAAGGTGGAATAAAGTATTGTTGTGGGCTGGTAGTGCTGAGCATTTCCTGGGGTCCTGATAGTGCTAAAGGTGTTCTCTTAATGTGCCAAATCAACGACAGACTGTGATCATGTCTTACACTATGGTGTGTGTGTAAGTATATCAGCACTTAAAACAAAAGTCAAAATTCCAGTGTGGAAACAAACAGGAACAATTTGTCTGTGTTTCAAGGTAATTTATAGTTTCTTTAAATCCTGAACTGCAGGAAGTTTGAAGATAGGGTAAATCGCATTCCATAAAAATGATGTGTGCTCTTGCAACATGGGTTTTTTGTTTTGTGTGAAGGGTACTGCAGTTGTGGTTTTTAGGGTGAGGTGGGTCTGCGGATCCCTCTGTAAACTATAGGTGAAATAGCCAGTCTTGTAGTATTGAAATTTCAGAGTTAAACTCCATAAACCTGCAGCTGATTTTGATGAAGCAGAAGTTCTAAGACATTACAGCATGGCTGGAAATGTTTTTTAAGACTGGGTTAGGAAGCAGCAGCACATCTATTAAATGAGTGCAGTGGCTTCCAGAACACTGAAAATATGGAAAACCACACTGAATTGCCATGATGAGTCTCAACAGACTTTCTCAAGTACCTCTAAGATACTTGAATACTTCAAAACTGTGTTCTTACACTTCAGAATGAAACTTGAATCCAGAACAGTGGATGACCTTCAGTAAAATATGTATAATATTTTAATAATAATAAATAATAATAAAAGCATGTTTTCTGCTTTCATCCACGTTATTAAATATTTTTTATCCTGGGTATTAAGCCAGGTCAGTGCTGATGTTGTGAGGCTCTTGCTTTTGAGTATTTTATCTGTGTTCATGGTATGGTATTTACTGTTTTCCCTGTACAGCCTGTCCTCATAGCAGGCCCTTGGGCAGAGAACTGTGCCCTTCTCCTAGCTGGTGTCCCATAACGATGTTGCAGAACAGGCAGGTTTTTTTGGGTTGTGCTAAAAATAGGGTTATACACAGTATATAGCTAATAAAGCAGTTCATCAGTCTGATACATAGCAGATGCTTTGAGAAAGAGCCATCTGAAAGATCTCAGAATTAAATGAAGCATTTCTATGTTGGTTGTTTCAATGGTTTGCTTAATACAAGAACATTTCTGCTGTCAGGGAATTATTAATTTCTTTGGTGCGTTTTTAAGCCTTTAATTATATTAAAATATTAGCTGTCGTAATATTTGAAGCTTAAAGACCTCGTACGTTCATCATACTTGTTGAAGAGAAAATTAAAATAATTTTGATACTTAGATACTATACTTTTCCTGTATTCTTTGAGTAAATATGAGGCAGGTGGGATTCAGTAAAAATAAATAGGATTTGACACTTTTTGCTCCATGCCAGGGGAATGCAGTGAGTACAATACACTAATTTAGAAAGCCTGTGTTAGCATAACATATTTACTTTGTGCTCTTAGTATATATTTTTCCTGTATAATTTCTCAGCTTTGAGTAGATGATGCTTTAACATGACCTAGTTATGGTGTTTGCAATCCTCATGATACAAACCTGATGTCACAAAAAAATACAAATGCATATACTGACCTTTTTGCATGTAGACCTTTCATTTTTTTATAGTTACTAGTAAATTTTCTCCCCAGCATTTGTCAAATTGTAGTGTGGTCAGCATCTTTTTCATCAGTGTGTTAAAACTTGCTGTTACCCATACAATTCCATAGAGAACATGCAAGTTATTTCTTTCCCAAAGTCCTAGAAAGAGAGTCCTAAAGTGGAAGAAAATCAAATAAAATGGGAATGCTCTTAAAGTACCCGAAGATTTAGAAATAAAAACAGTCTTCATCTGTTTTGTCTTTTAAGCACTTTACACTACCCAGAATGGGGCTACAGGACCAAAGAGCACAAGTTCTTCAATAGTGGAGAATCACAGGTCAGATTTCAAACCAGAATTAATACTTTTAGAATATGGGAGGAAGGCCAATTTCTTCATGGGCAGCAAATCTCTGCTGTCAGGCTTAGGGTAGAAGATGAAGTGGTTGCACAACTGTTCTCCACAGAAGGGTTTGTGTCCCCCTTTGCCTTTATGTGGTTCGGTATTAAGTCTCTTTTCTCTCACCATGTTCTGGGAGCAGCACTGAATTTGTTGGGTGTGTGGTGCCCTTCCCAGTGGGAGGAAGGAGGGAGGCTGGCTGCAGATGGTGAACATCACACCCGCCCTGTGAAGTGCATAAATCTCCCCTGAGGGCATGGGTAGTTATAGAGGTTAATTGTTGTGCCTAAGGTTATAAATTAAAGCAAAAGCCGGGCAAGATTTGGCTGCTGGCTGGCCCTGGGATGAGGATGGGTACTCACATGGACCTTGAGTCAGCTCAGGGCCCTTCAGTGAGACCATGAGTGTCAAGAACCATTGCTGTTGTAGCCAGTGCTGGAGTTTGCAGGAGGTTTTACCCCTGGACTGTCTGTGGTTTGTAGTCTTCACTCTCCCTGTTCAGGCAGGATGCTGTAGTATGTGTTGGCTGTCATGCCAGTCGTGGGTGGTGCCTCTCCTGAGATGCCCATCGTGGCCTTGATCTCTCTGATGAAAGGTGCTTTGTAGTCCCTGGAAGTAGATGTGTCTTAGGACATCTCAAATTGAGGTCAACAGCTGGTCCTTTCGAAGACTTGAAAACCTCCGTGCATAGACTTGCAGCAAAATGGTCCAGGTTGTCTTCTGAGTGGAGACTGAGGGTAGAATCTGGGGATGGCTATGCTGGGGTGAGGAAGGGAGGCAGGAGCCCAGCTAGCCACAGCTGCAGTGGATTGTCAAAGTGAAATTCTTCTGCTGCCTTCCCTTCCAAATGTCCTTACTATCACACTGGGAAATTACTTCAGGCTTGGTAGGAAGCGGAAGGGTGGAGATTGTAAACAGGAGCCAAGCTGGGGCATATTTTGTCTTAAGCACCTGCTTTTTTGGTAGATCTGTATTGCTTGGAGACAGGATTGCAGACATCTAAGCAAAAGGTTTTCAGTAAAGTTGTGAAATAATGGCATGGCTCTGCCTTAGAGATGCTGAGCACCCATCGTAGGCTCAGAAAGTGCAGGGCTGTTTTCACAACATGCAGTTACATTAACAAAATAAAATTGTGATCTCCTTTCCCTCTGGAGCTTCATCACCCATTGTATGAAAAGGCCTAGAAAAGATGGGGAACACAGCATATGGTTGACAACACAGCCTTTTAAAACTCCAATCATCAATGTGATGCAAAAAGATAAAAGTGAGATGGTGAAGTAGCTGCCCTGAGCCAGATTCTTATCAAAAAATGCATTGCTTAGGGTAGTGTAACCAAGCTCTTCTGTGGAAGGGTCCGCACTGGATTTCACCCCAACACACACATCACTACCTGCCCACTCTATGGGGAACATGTGTTGTGCTTAGGCAATAAGGATATGGAAGAAACCAAGTCCATGGCATACAGGACAGGCTGCTTCCAGCAGTCCTATTTGAGTGTTGTAAAGCCGAGGTCTTAGGGGCACCAGCCCTTCCTGGAGGTGAGTCAGAGCATTTTTAAGTGGAATTCTGTAGGAAAAAGCCCAAACCAGCTTAAGACAAATTAAAAGCTGTAAGTTGCTGGGTACTGCACATCAGGAGGGGCTGCAGGCAGGGCTGACTGTGCTTTTAGCATCCCTGTGGAGGAAGGGTGGGGGAGATGCAATTTTTAGAGGCTTCCTTATTGTGCGGAAGTACCAGTGAGGGAATCTTCCCTTAGGAACAAGGTTCATCCTGTAAACCTGTGCTGCCTGCAAGTCCCAGTTGTCTTTCGAAACGTATCCTTGAGCCTGTTTCATTATGCAAGAGACTGTTTGTCTAACAGCCTTTGTGCAGAGTTTGTTTTTGTCTTCCCCGAAGTTGTGTAGGATGTTGTGTAGTGAACTCCCATGCTCTGTGCTGCTACAAACTGGAAAGGGATCTGTTGGTGAAAGGAGCAGGATTTAAATTGATGGCATAACATTTCCCCCCTGCTTCTGTGTGCCTCTCTGCCCCCAAGGAGATCAGGTAGTTGTGAGTTCAGAACCAGTCTTTGCACCAAGCTGCAAATCATCTGCCCGGGGTTTTGTTACCGCCTTCCCTGTCTCACTGGCTCCCTGACGGCAGCCTACTTCTGCATTATTTAGGAGAGATTCCCTTAGTTAAAAAAAAAAAAAAATCAATTAGCGAAAGATAACTGCTTCCAATGTCGAGCTTCCCTTTAATTCTTTTTGCCTCCTTGTGACTCTAATTGCATGCATGCTCTTCTCGTCTTTATGATGGGGTGTGAGCAACTGACCTCGATTAAATGACATGTAAATTATTGGCCACATAGGAGCAATCCCTGGTCTACTGGGCAGTCAATGGCTTGAGTGCCTCTACCTAGGGAAAGGCTTTCCTGGCCTCAGTCAAAGTAATATTGAAATACGAGATAACATTGCTTGGGTGCTTTCAGTTTTTACTGTTGGAGGAATATTGTGAAGCACCCTTAGAAATTGCCATTTTATATTTACCTGCATTTGTATTAATAAAATGGCAGTTTAGATGGCAATGATGGTTGTTTCCTGATTTCTGGAGCCTGCTGCATAGAATCTGTAAATCTGGACCTTCTAATTTGACCCAGCCTAAGTAACAATTGGATGGTGTATCTGGAGTGTCTATAGCAGGATGGTTCCTTCAGTCTCTTCCCAAGGCAGCTTATTTGGCTGTCATATGGGGAGTGTTTCTGTGCAAAAATTGTGGGTCTGATCTGCAGTTAGGGTTCCCAGAAAGGGAATGGTGGCTGACCTGTTGTTCAGGTATTATTTCTCATACACATGGCTTTGGGGACAGACTAGAGGCAATTGCTTCCATTGTTTCAGGAGCGGGCTCCTTTACTAGTGACTGCTTATTCACTGCAGTGAAGATATTTTCCTCTGAAACACTCAGACTCTCAGTTGTTATCTCTGCTTTAAACGTTCTAGATTTTTTTTTTCTCTTGCCTTAGGAGTTTAGAGCCCTCTGAGTAATTCCACTGATTTTGGTATGGAAATTGTTTGCTTTTGGAGAGCAGGTGTGAATGCTGGATTCTTACAGCCTTGGCTTCAGTGTCAAAAGCCAGGATAGCAATTTGCAGGTAGTCCCAAGGCTCTGCAGGGAAGAATAATGTGAATCTGTCGGAAAAAAGTGGGATGTGCAACAAAGGCAGAGGTGAGTGCTAGCTTGGGAGGTTGCATTGAAGAATCTTCTGGAAGACGTTTAATTGATTAGGTTTTGTTACATTACTGAAGAGCAACGTCTGAATGCAGTCAAGTAATGAATGGCATATTGATAAGAAACTCAGAGTGGTATTGTTTTTCATGGGTTTCCCTGACGGTTTCTATGGGGACAAAGACGCATTTCCCGTCCGAGTGCTGCTGCTGCCCTCTGATTGCACTTCTGTGGTTTCATTCACCAGTAATGGGAAAGCATTCATAGGCAGAATAGCTTCCCCTTTTTAAATAGCCATGATTCAGGGCTGTATTTTTTTTTAATGCATTAAACTAATGCAGTGTTTTATCAATGATCTGATAGACTCATAATGCTCTTTTTCCAAGTGCTTATTCGGGGTCTGCATTAGAACTTGAAATTATGTATTGTAATTACGTAAGCGTTGGCAAAAGTCTTTGTTGCCCTACAGTATGTGTACAAAGTGATTCTCATCTGGCTGTGGCAGTAGCTTACATTTGAACTTCAGGGATTAATTTTGTTGCAACTGTTTGTCGAGCTCAAATGCTGGTGCTTTTGGAAAACTTTTCTCTTTTGTGGGGATCCTTTAGTTGACTGATACGAGTTAATTATTTAGAGAATGAGAGTTTTTTAGAGAATTATTTTTGTTTGTCCTGTTTCTTCTCTGTGATGGGAGGCACTTCAAAGTTGCTTGTGATTTCACATCTTCGTGTTTCATTTTGCCTTAACAAATGTCAAATTTTGGGTTGTCCAGTTACTCTGCAGCTAGATGCACTCCCCACCCTCTACTGTGGAAGTTCTGTATTCTCAGAATCGACTTGTAGTTTTCAGGGTCTATTTGTTGTTGTTGGCTTTTATTCCTTTTCCTGGGTATTTGATTTCAGTGCTTTCTGAGAGAGTGTGGGGAAGAGAGAGATTGCTTCTCATTCAGTGTGTCTCTGCATTTCTGTGTATTTAGACCTTGACTCCCCTTTTTCCCATTCCTCTCCATACTCCCTGTCTGCTGTCCCCTCCCAAAAAAACCCCAAGAAACCAACCCAGAAAACTCAGTTGCAGAAAATAGAGCTCTTTTACGCAATGCTTGAAATGTGGAGGAAGGGAAGACCAGCAGAGCTGCAAGCTGTTTCTCGCAGAGATGGGGTGCTGTGCACTGGGAAATAGCAGCTCCTGAGCCAGGCTGCTCCTTTTTGATTGCCTGAAAAGACGTGAAGTGACTGATAAAAGGGGAGTGAGAGTTGCCACGTACACCTGCGCGGTACCCAGTGGTAGCACTGCACAGGCTGTGTTCAGTCTGCGAGGCTGGGTGGGTGAAGTCATCTCTCACTGGAAGTGGGCTGCAGTGGGTCTGCCCAGCCCCAGTCCTGGCTGGTGCCGAGGCGTGCTGGCAGAACCACCCTGTGAGCTCCTTCTTTCGCCAGCTGTGTCAAGTCAGGCAGCCCTTCCCGTACTCCTGTGCTGTCCGTGCTGTACAGGTGGAAAACCTGTGTTGTCATCTGCTGCAAAGACACTGGGCTTTGCAGCCAACACTGGGAACCACCCGAATTGCGTCGGGGTGTAACTGGGAGAGGAGAGAGCCGTACTGAGGCCATGCAGCTGGCAGTGCGTGCTCAGGGGATGCAGGCCCTGCAGTCTGCCAGGGAGATGCGTGCCTGCTGCTGCAGGAGCACTGCCTGCTTGCAGAGGACCCGTTTCACCACTTGCACCTTGCACACGAGGCTGTTTCAGGTTGCGAGGGTTTGGGGGCTGACCAGCAGCCCAAGGACTGAAGGTTGTGTTTTTGTTTAATTTGGGACCTTTTGTTTCCTCAAAGCCTGTCAGCTCAGCAGGATGAAAAACCTGGTTTGAGTGTTTTCTTCATTTGCCCACAGCTTACAGAGGAGCAGGCAGATAAGGGCCAGCTGTTGTTCCATTTGCTTGCTTAAACAAAACCCGCTGTATCGCGTGGGGACTGCGGCACCTTGCAAAGAAAGCAAGACCGGCATATGGCTTTTGTGTGCTGCTTCTGTTTTATTATCAAGAAATTATTTCTTCTCTTGGAAGAAAAAACGATTTTTTGACACACCTTGCAGTCTGCTCTCTGTGGTTTTGTACTGTGTCCATTGTAGGAAATGAGGGATTAGGGAATTCCAATAATTTTATGTAATATAAAAGCTTCTTATTGAACTGTTTTTCTAAAGTCTTTGGCAACTTTCAGAAATGTAAAATAGGATAGGAAAGTAAACAACATTTCCCTGTGCTGTTGACACTGGGATGGCAGGCGAGTGTGTGTGTGGGGGTGAATTCCCTCTTGGAAGTTGTTTATAAATAGCCTGCTCTGCCCCACTCCCTGTGTGTGTGTTCTGCTTCTGTTAGTTAGCAGGAGTGAGTCGATGCTTTCCTGTCTGGCAGTTCAGTGACTTAATGCATGTTTGAGTAGCTGGCCTCACTGTTTTATTGCTACACATGCTTTTCTGTGGAAAAACTGAGGTGGGCAATGCAAATGGAACCACAACTCATGTCCCTGCCTTCCCTTTCATTTCCTCTTCTCTGTTCTCTGCCCTCTTTGGCATGTTTTTTTCCTCTGGGCGTTTCTCCTCGCTGCTCTCCCTATGCTGTGCAGGTGCAGGAATGTGTCAAAGCTGAGCACTGTGAAAGGACTCTCCTCAAGTCACTCTCCTGTTGTGGACCCTCTGCTTTGTGTACAGAGGGAAATTTCTGTGGTCTTGGTAATTGTAGTTCGGTTTCTCCTTGCAGCGTGCTTCCTGTGTGAGGCATTGCTGCTGTAAAGAATTGTTTGAGTGCTAATGAGGGGGTAGTCCATGGCCAGAAGTACTGTTGGGCTGGCAGTGGGAATTAGTGAGGAAGCAGGTGTGTTGAGCAAAGCCCATCAGCACCGAACTGGAGGAGCAAACACTGGCCTATTTCAGGAGAGAAGGAGCTGCCCTGACACACTGTGCTTGGGAGCCAGGTATTCGCAGTTCTGTATTTATGACTTCCTCATTTGGGGCACGTTGCCAGAGGGGCTTTCACCTCTGCTAGTAAATGTATCTAGCTGTTGAAAAGGTCCAAGTGTCATGAAAGTTTATGGCACAGTTGCCTCTGGAGTACTCCACGGAGTAAAATGCTCTTCTGTTGGTTCAAAGAAGATAGGGCTGAGCTGCCCTGGAACTAAGTCTAAGCCAAGGCTGGCCCAGATGTCTTTTGCAGCTCAAGCTCAAGCAATGCTGTCTTCAGTAAACATTTAAGAAACAAGGCTCTCCTTGTCTGTTTTAATGCCTGTTAAATTACGTGCTTCAGTCAAGAGACGCAAGTTCTGCTTTCTGGGACGAAATTCAGTCCCTGCCTGTGAATGTCTGTGGTATGGGATCATGGCGATGACACAAGGCTGAGAGTGATTGTAACAGATCTGTGGGGTTGAGGGTTGAGGGCAGTAATACCCAGAGCTGAGTTATGATCCCAAATTGTTGAAAGGAAAGCCTGCACTACTGCTAGGTCACTCTGCCATCCCAAGGCACTGGACAAGCCCTGTTGCATTGTAGTGATTCTGTTCTTAAAACCATCCTTTGCTGGGAAATAGTCTAAAGGTTACCTGGCAATCCTTTGGATGCCTCCAACAGGGACAGATTTTTAAATATAGATACTGACCCTAGAAGTGAGAACTGAAAGGAAGGAAAGGTTATGTTCATCTAGTGCTATGACAAGCAGCTCTGCATCGTTTTTTCTGCTCCTGTGTGATATCCGTAAGGGAAGAAAATTCTCTTGCAGAGATAATTACTGCAGCACAATGACAAGTTCACAGTGCTTTGCAGGCAGCAGGAGTTTGCAATCTAGATAAGGCATCCCTGTCATCTCTGCAACTCCTTTGCCAGCTTCTCTGTTCATTCCAGTGCGAGGAGCTCCTCTGGCTTCCCTGGGTAGATAAGCTTGCTGTTAATCTTGGCCTTCAGCTCACTTGATCTCCCTTTGCAGAAAAGTCTATTTGGGAATGAAGTCTGTTGAAAGTGCTCTTAATTAATTTCTCTTAAAATTGCTGGGGAAAAGGAAAATGTTGGTTGGTCAGTGGGATCATTTAGGGTCACAGTGACCAATTTATTACTGTTAAACCTCGTGGAATTACAGGTGTGTGAAGCAGCTTTGCCAGCGTGAAGGTGTCAAAATAACCTTGTGTAGTTAAGACTGGGTTTGTAAATGGGCATGAATCCTACGTGGGTACATTAGAGTGCAGCCAGCACAGAAAAGGTCTTGAGGTTTATGTCGCCTTTTGGAAACCATGTCTATGTAAAATTAACCAAAAACATGAATATGGCACTTCCTTTTCTCTTTTTAAGAGATAAACTTTTAAGTGAGTTTATTGGACATAACTGTATTTGAAATCTTGTAGCTGTCTGTGTGGCAGTATTCCCTATATGTCTCTAATATCTCTAACCAGTTTGGAAGAGGCAATATCAATTGTCTCTAACAACTGCTGCGAGTGGGATTTTAAACCGATTCATTTCTGCAGTTGTCAAATTTTGTGGAGTATGACTATTACAACCATGTAATTGCAACAGCCAGAATTTGTGTTTGATGTTTGCTTACCTTGATAGTGTTTTTTTGTTTTTTTTTTGCCTGCAGGACTAGAGTGAAATTGGAAAGCCTAGAAGATGCTTATATTTTAAGAGGAAGTGATGACTCTCTTTCTGATAAGCATGGATGCCCAGCCTATGTGAGTCCAGAGATCTTGAACACAAATGGCAGCTACTCTGGCAAAGCAGCGGACGTGTGGAGTCTAGGTGTCATGCTTTACACCATGCTAGTTGGACGCTATCCTTTCCATGACATTGAGCCTAGTTCCCTCTTCAGCAAGATCCGTCGTGGGCAGTTTAACATTCCAGAAACTCTATCCCCGAAGGCAAAATGCCTCATACGTAGCATACTGCGTCGAGAGCCATCAGAAAGGCTGACTTCACAGGAAATTCTGGACCATCCATGGTTTTCTACAGATTTTAATGTATCGAATTCAGGATATGGTGCTAAGGAAGTATCAGATCAGCTGGTGCCTGATGTCAACATGGAAGAAGACTTGGACCCGTTCTTTAACTGAGCACAAAGACTGGTGTTCAGAAGGTACACAACCTGGAGATGGACACATGAAGGAGCCCTTCCTGACCGCGTTCAATCACATCCTGCATCAGCCTAGCTTGGTAGCAAAAGACACTCAGAGGTCCTCAGATTGAGAAGGAACCTCCACAAGGAGCTAATATAACAAATGTAGCATGGGGACAGATTGGGGGGGCGGGGGGAGCTTGCTATCAGGTTAGATTGATTTGGAGGAGAAAAGGCAGCATGGAGCAATTGTAGCTTCTCACCTTTTTGGAGCCAAGGAGACTGCACATGCCAATTCTAGTGCAGCTGTATCACTCCTGTTTCTGTTCCATTAAAAACAGTGGTAACTCACAACAAATAGAAACTTTTGCCTCAGCTCACATCTTGGCATCGCACTGTTAGATATTTAACTTCAGCCATTATTCAGGGAAAATACAATTGGCTAACTTTTTTAATCAGATGTCTAATAATTAATGGGGTTAATATAAGAAAAAAATTAGGTGCACAAAGACGGACATGAAAAGTGGGTGCTAAAAACAAGCAAAATTTCAGTTCATGTCTCTTGATAGCTATTTTCAAGTCATTTCTTCTAAATAAACTACTTAATATTCTTGTCAGGAAATGACATTTTCATGCTTTGTTCCCTTAAGGGGAAGTAACTGTCATTTAACAGGCTGTTCTGTTTTGTGTCAAATGGTTTGTTGCAGGAAGCTATTATAACTCGAACTTCCAGATGCATTACTGCTATAATATGGGGAAAAAAAAGAAAAGAAGAAAACTGTATAATTTTTTTTTTGAAGATATGAGATACTGGCTTCCAGATCTGCCATGCTGCACGTATGTGACTAGAGAGGGCAGAAAGCCCTTAATGGTGTCTTCATCTGAGAACCAATCTCTTCTTTACTGACTGGCCCATGTGTAAATAGAGGGCTCTTCATTACTGAGGAAGAGTATTGTGGGTTTTTTCTTCGAATTCCTTTAAACTTGGGGAAAGCATTTTTTGGTTTTGATTTTTGTTTATGTCCAGACTAAGAAATAAGAGGGTATTAATAAGCTGAACATTTATATTACAGATATTCCTCTTGAAACATACACAGTAATATGCACCTTTTGTATTGTCAAGACTTATTCTATTTATTGAAGAAAATGTCACAGTAGTGATGTATTAAGCCAGTACTTCAATTACGGGTTGACTTGGGATGACATGTTACATGCTGTAGTTAACACACTTCTTTTCTGTTCAGGTATTTCTGTCCCTAAATAACTTTTTATTTAGCTTCTTTTTTTTTTTTTTCTAGATAGCTTTATTTGATTTAGACTGGCAAATGTTTTTATTACTGCTTTTATATTGCTGTATGATATTGGAATCTCTTGGCATAAATATTTGTGTTTCCAGTACCTCAGTTGTTCTGATATTACTGCCTGTATACGTTTTGTGAAGTGGTCATGTTTTTTGGGTAGGTACATGTGGACTCTGTAGTATGTAAATGTTACTTGAATTTGTGCTTAATTATAGTATGTGGCATGTGCGTACAGCTACTTGGCATTTGACGTATGGATGCTATTTGCCTGCCTTGCAGGAAAGTTATGGTCCCACTCTCAAGAGGATGTTTCACAGTTCTTTATCAAGAGACAAAGCTAGCTGCAGCTGACCTGCCTTGGTTCTATTTTGGTAACTAAGAATATAAAGGAGTAATGTTTTTACACTCTGAAGATGGTGCTGTGTCAAGAAGGACTTTTTTTTATTTTATAAGTACCTTATAGGAGGAAAGATTGGTGATGTGCATGGTGGGGTTTTACTGCCTCTGGTGCTTTGTCATGTATTTGGTTTAATGTTTTTGTCCTAATCTCTTCAATAAATAAAATTGTGCATATTTAACTAAACTTCAGTGGTGAACAGTGTTCTTACTGAATGTCTGAGGTGCTGCAGGAGTTTGCTCCGTTAGGGTCGTTCAGCTGGTATTTTTTGTGTTGCTGACAAGCTCTTGCCAGTCCCATGAGCTGAGAAAACTTAGCACTTCTATTTATTTACAAGGTAGCACTGTAAGCCTTTTCATCAAAAATTTTACCTTTTGCTTTGAATAAAACTGGCTTTTATTTTATTTTCTTTCAGTTTGTCCCTGCCTCTTACCAAGCCCATTTACCATTTTCAAGAAGGGTATTGAAATGTGGTGAGAACTTTGGTGGTGGGAGGCTCTTTGGCTGATGAAGAGGGATACCAAAATGGAGTGAGCTGGTATTTGCACTATCCAAAATCCCAGGACAGTGTGCATCTTGCATTTGCACCTCAATTCCAGACTGGCTGGATCCGAGTTAGCACCTCCTGATTTCATGTCTTTTATTTAAGGCCAGATTCTGTTTCTGTCATTCACCTTAATAATTAACAGATGCAGGTAGTGACATCATATATAAGAGCATGTGGGGTAATAAGCTTTGTGAATGTGAGACAGGACAGATGAATCCTGGTCTATTAAAAAAAAGACAGTTTGAACTAGGCTTTGATTTGAGCCACAGTGCAGGCTGTAGTTTGAAAAAGCTCTAAGGTGGCTGACAGTCACCCTTAAAGAAACCCCCCATCCCCAAGACTCCGCATTGCAAAATAAGGATTATTGCACCAAAACTGCTAGCACAGGTTTTACTGTCAGCCTGGCTAACCTTGAACTACATGATTTCATCCTAGGTAATTCCTGGCATCTGTTTGAGCTGGTAGGTTGAGAAAACTGTTGATTATAGCACCAACCAGAAATGTTATTAACATGTAGAAACACTTGAAGATCAGTTTTTAAATGATCTGTATGCCTGCAGCCAAAGTTTAAATTACTTGAAATTCTTTCAAATCAAACTCCCACAATAAATGTGCTTTATAGAATAAAAGCAGATTGTAATCAGTCATAGAGAGAAGGGGAGCACTGAGGATTTCCTTCTCCCCCACTAAAACTTATGTGAACAGCTTCTGTTCTGTTTGGGTGGAAGTAGTTAGACCTTATTTTTCAGCAACCTGCACACTTGCTCTTTCACTGCCAGTAATTATATGGAAAATGCAGCTGACTAATGATTGCTCGTTTGCAGAGAATTTTTTTATTTGAGGATGAAGCTTTCTTGGTTTTGCTGCAGAGGAATCCTCTGGCAGTTGAAGTCAATTTTATGAAATGCTAAAGAGTGTCTTGTTTTTGGTGCTTCCTCGTTCCTAAAGCTAAACCCAAGAGGGGGATTTGTGATTCTGATTTCTTGCTCTGTTTTTTTTTATTTCTGCTTCATGGGCACTGCTAGTCGAATACACAGGTACAGCACTGCTTGCCGCAGAAATGCTTGAGACAGCTTTCTTAGTGCTGCTCAACCCTCAATTTGGGTAGCAACTGCAGTGGGATTCAGGATTTTGCTGAGCAGACTGTCAGATGGTCTTAGCTGCCTCTCAGTCCTGGGGAAAAGGATGATCATCTCACAACTGTGCAGGGTGAAAAAGCCATGTCTACAAATAAAACCGTTTCACAGAATGTGACCCCATGGCAGGCTTGGGAAGCCCTCCAGCCCCTCCTTCTCCTCTACCCCTCCCAACTGAAAAAAAAAGTTTTGTTTTTTTATTTACTACAAAATGTATTCAGTTGGTACAGCACTGTGTGTGATTTCAAGCTACAGGCTTTTCTTCAGGACTGCACAAACAAGTGACAATTATTCCTTTGGCACCATGATGTCATATAACCTGATCCCTTAGCCTTGCTGAGGTGTGCATGTGTTATGGAGATAAACAAGTCAATTAAAAATGCATTCTCTTGTAGATGAAATAACCTTGGTAAACTTGTGTTTCTGGAAAGAAAAATAAACTAAAAAAGCCCAACCCAAGGCTCTTGAATCCCAAACTGCACTTTCCTGGCAATTGGAGAGGAAGGGGATGAAATATGATGCCAAGGAAAAATTATTAAGAAGGGAAAAAAATAATACTCTTCATCCTGAAATGATTGTGTTGAAATTTGGAAATGTATGAGTGAGCTCTGTGACTAATAGCATAACGGATACCAAAAGAATTAGTAATAATCAGTTCTTTATTCTTAAAATTTTGGCTAAGATTTCTATGAAAAACTTGCTAATTTAATAAGTGACAGTCTAGCTAACAACTTAACTAGCTTGTAACTTTCCTATTCTTTCAGTAGAAGCAAATGTTGAAAATTGGTAACATGATGAGACAAATTGAAATCAAAGTGTAAGTTAAGTGGGGTATAAATTACCTGTAATAAGGTGTAATTCCCCTGGAAGAGAAGAAACATCTGAGGAAAATTTCTTAAGAAAATCCAAACAAGAAACCAAAAAAACCTTTAAATCAGGCCAGTTCTGCCACTGACTTTCGCTTTTCCCAATCTTTTTGACAGTTGTGTTGATACCAGTTTTTGTGCCTCCATTTTGGCTTTTTTGACATCTGAATTAAACAAATGTAGGCTATTAGAGTGAAATTTTGATCCACTAGAGATGCCTTGCTAGAGGCCTCTATACAAATTTGAAACTCTAGGCCGTATTTGACTTGTGAAGTTTTATGTATATTGGTGAGTGTATGCAAATGTGTGAAAAAATACACTTACAGTGATGGTAGTGTAAATTATGAGAAATTAATTTTATATTATTTGCACTAATATAAATGAGTGGAATGTATTTCTTAAGGGCCTAGAAAGGTCTGACTTCTGTGCTGAGAGGTGTCATTTATTCTTTATATTACTCGATTTAAATTTGTTTAGGCTCCTCTCAGAAAGGGGCTCGGTACCGGAGTGGATCCCATTGCTCTGATTCTCCTGCCTCCTTCACCCAGCATCTGTAGCCAGCAGGGCAAAAGGAAATAACCTTGGTGTGGCAGCTTGTGGAAAGTAATAGGTTAGTTGCTTCTGTGCTTATTTCTGCTCAGGAGGTTAAAGCATTGCAAAGCTGGTGCTGACATCATTCCAAACACACAAAAAGCTGACGTCAGTGGCACAGTCTATTGCAAGGTGTTTATCTCCATCTGATTAGGCCGGCAAAAAAAAAAAAAAGAAATAAAGAAAAAAAGAACCCACTCGCCCTGACATCAGACAGTCCTGGAAAGACTGAAACACGTTGATAAGGCTCCTGTGAAAATCTAGGTGGGGCTTTTTTCCATCTAAATCTCCAAGCATCAGTGTCGAGCACACAATTTATTGCAGGTGGCTGTTGGGCAGCCCCTCCTTACAGGGGAGTCCAGGTCTGGACTTCTGGCGTTCTCAAAGCCCACCAAAGTGACATAAGAAGGGATGCTATGACACAGAGTATAAACACTCCTCTTCTGCCTGCTTACCTAAGTGTGGGCCATTGGTCAGCAGAGCATTGCTGCTGGCTTACTGGGGGGAGGCTGCTGGCTCTGGCTGTGGCCCTGCCCCTTTCCCCAACACTTGCCTCCTCTGCTGACCCTGCAGAACACGCAGACAGCACCCGCTGCTGCCACGGGAGACCAGGCCACGCTGCCTCTGACTCCCCCATCTGCTGGGATGTGCTCTAGGTGTGGAGTAAAGCAACAGAAAGCAAGTATCTTCCTTCAGCTGTGACCAAACGCACCCTTACAAACAGAGACTTCCCCCCATAACTGTGAATCACAGAATGTGCTGAGTTGGAAGGACCCCCAAGGATCATCGAGTCCAGCTCCTGGCCCTGCAGAGCACTGTCCCCAGGAGTCACACCCTGTGCCTGAGAGCATTGTCCTAACACTTCCTGAGCTCTGTCAGGCTGGTGCTGCAACCACTTTCCTGGGGAGCCTGTTCAGTGCCCAACCACCCTCTGGTGAAGAACCTTTTCCTGATATCCAACCTCAACCTCCCCTGACACAACTTCAGGCCATTCCCTCAGGTCCTGTCACTGTCACCACAGATCAGAGATCAGTGCCTACCCCTCCTCTTCCCCTCACAAGGAAGTTGTAACTGCAATGGGGTCTCCTTTCAGTCTCCTCCAGGCTGAACTGACCAAGAGGACACCTAGCAATAGTTTGCTCTATGGATCAAGCCAAATTCTTCAAGGTGTAGGGCAGAGCTGGCTAAGTGTCTGATTTCTACTCATGCTGAGACCTGACTCTCTTTTGAATTTCAAAGGAGTTCATTGTTTCTCTAATAACAGTGTATGGTTGAAATTTGGTCTAATTCAGTCCCTGGAAATAAGGAAAAAATTTAGACAGAATTAGAATTAGTCAGAATTAGAATATCATAGGTTGAAAAAGGTGTAAAATTTCATGCATTTGAGGTTTAATTTTAAAAGCTCAGTATCAGCCTGCTAGAAGAGGAGAGTTCTGGCTTACTGGTCATCAATGGGTGCTTTATTGCTTCATATTGTGTTGATTTCTACTTCCTCCCATCTGTAATCACCACAACAGAAGATTATTGATGATTTCTAAGTGTTTGTAATTACTAATTTTAGTTTTCACGTTAGCAAAAACTTGTCTGATCCACGCAAACAGCCTTTAGAGCTGATGTAAAATGGAGTGTATCTGTGGGTAAAAATTGCAGCTCTTCTGGGTACTGGGTTTCTGACAGCTCCGGCTGCATTAGGGTAAAAGGACTTTACTACATACAAACTTTTTATTAGAATAAACATTGCTTCAAAAATTACATAACGTGCCTACTCTCCTTGGTAGTTCAAATGAAGGCCAATCAAATCAAGATGCTCAAGATGAGTAAGTATATGCATATTTTACCAGTTGTTACTTTTTAAAAACTCTCTAATTCAATCAAAGGAACATATCTTGGAAGAGCAATAGCCTGATTGAAACAGAGAATTTATGGCAGAGAAAAATAATCTTTTTTTTTCTTTTTTTTTTCTATTCAACTTGACAAGAAATGTTGACAAATCCATTTTCTTGGCACTGTGGAGATTATCAAGTCTTTACCCTGTCTGAGGAGCTGCTAACATGAATAACCAGTGATCTCATGTAACCTCAGGACAGCAGTGAGATTTGTCAGAAAGTTTGCAATGTGCTGTCTTTAATTTAAAAAAGGAACATCAGCAACATGAAATGCATGATTCAGAGAAATCCAGTGACATTTTGCTATTGTCTGTGGCTGATAAAACTGGAGTAGTCAGTGCTGCCTGATTTCATCCCTGCTGATTGATCAGGCCATGAGGATAAACCACATTTTACTGCAGGATGAATTTTTTTCCTGGATAAATTTAGCTTTGTGTAGAAAGCCGGGACAAGGTCAAGGTTGCATTTATGTCCTCGGAGCACATAAGATGCAGAGTGATTGTGCCCTTCCTCTTTTATTTTTCCCCACATGAGTGGTCTTTCTGCATGGGTAAAGGTAGGGAAGATAATGCCCTTTGCCCCTTGTGTAGTACAAATATTGCTGAGCTGTTTCAGAATAATATTCATGCCAACCTGTCAAGGGCCAAGTGGTATTTTGAGTTCTACTTATTTGCTATTTGAGCAAGGGGAGACTGTACCTTATATTTTCCATCAAGCATGCTGGGATTTGTACAACTGATTTTGAAAAATGCTGTGATTTAACAAGCTCTGCTCCTTCTTCCACAGTTCTTTTTCAACAGCATCATCACCGTTTTCTGTAGCTAGTAATTTTTGGGGAAATTAAGTTTTTAGGTTTTGGATAGTCTTGCCTATAAATAAGTCTCAAAGATAAAAACCATAACAAATACAGGGTATTTTATGCAAGCAATCATAAACTTTTGGTAATCTGTTTTCTAAAACTACAGAACAGAAAAGAAAATCCCTTGGTCATTCTGCCTAAACAGTTTTATCTTCTGATTTTTTCCACCCTGCCAATACACTTTGCTTTTATTTAGGACAGTTGCAATTGTAAGTGACACTTGCTACCATGGGGTTTACGCTGCCAGGTCAGTTGGAGTGCATTTGGAGGCCACCATGGTGAGCACACCATAGAAGTAAGAGAGAAATGCTTGTGCTGTGTATTATATCCAAAGGCTATCTATCTCAGAAACACCAGACTTTTCTAAAGGGTAGAAGGCTTCTCACCTTTTTTTCTAATAGTAGATGGGATTAAGAGACTCTGAATGTTGCTGCTCCCATCCATAAGTAATGTTTCCAGTATTGTAGCTGTTGGATACCAATTATTCAGAGAAGTGGAAAGAAGTGTCTAAACCACATGTTTCTATACTTCTTCGCAACTTCTTGACACCATCAATTTACTGTGAGTTCCAGTCAGCTGAATCAATAACAGCTATAATCCCCAGAGACCTGGGAAAGACTTTCTTTCAGGAGGTTAGTAGATAGGCTATAGGCTTCCTTGTCTGGGATGGAATCATCATCCTCTTGCTGCAGAAGTAGACCAAAGACGCTGATATTTAGGGCAGTTTTAAAGCTTGTTCCAAGATTGTTTTCACAAGAAAAGGTTACCCTGTCAGAGCACAGCAGGGGAGACTGACCGCGCTTCTGAAGTCAGTATAGCCAAGCCCAGGCTTTGTTCTGCCCAGCTCTTAAATCAAGTTCCTTGCAGAGGGGCAGAGAAACCCACAGCCAGCTTTACATGTAACAGGGAGGACAAAGACAAGACTCAGACTATCTAATACTATTGAAGCTTGATGTAATGGGCTTACACAAGTGGAATTTGGGGGTAGGATTTGTCCAGCTAAATGTTGACAACTATATTTCTCTCTGCTGACTATAAAAGGAGCTCAGCATGACTAGCTCAGGCATAGATGTCTCAAGTTAAATGGGAATAATCCTCCCTGCTTGCCAGAGCCCGATTTGTTTGCATACACAGAAAAGTCTTTTTCCCTTTGAGACACACCAGGTATCCAAGACATCCACACAAGACTTGCAGAAGAGAGACGGAGGCTATGGAAGAAGGACCTCTTGTGAAGAGACAGATGGAGATGTGGTGGGGTGCCCTCAAGCATCTCAAATGGCAGTGAGTGGACACATCTATGTGGACATCTCTGTAGGGTGGTCCAGAAGACTTTAACTTTTATAAACCTAAGTCTCAGAACAGGATTCTCTAGTTAGCTTGAGAGTTTCCTAGGTGTCAGCCCTTGGGTATTTAACAAAATGTAAATACATGTGTAATTTATATGGGAAAATGCTATCCTTCTGTCTTTGGAAATGGTCACCTGTGAAACACGCTTGCAAATGTTGTTGGCCCAGAAGGGTTTCAGGCCAAAGGAGCCTGACCCTTATATAACACGTAAGTGCTCAGCCATGGACACACATGGCTGCTTTAAGCCTTCTACATCTATCAGTCACTGTACAAAATACAGAAATAAACCCAGATGCAGAGAGAGCATAAATAAGCATCATAAAAAATACTAATGATGAATGTTGATACGTCAAGATATACTGGGAGACTGGATAAAAGATCAGGAACAAATGCATTTATTTACCTTTTATAGCATGTCACTATTTTATTTTCCTCTTGTTACCCTTCCATGTAGGATGTGCTACATGGAGCAGACTTAACCACCTGTTCAGTAGAGAAATTAAATGCTTTAGAAAAGCATTTTCCATTTCTTCCCTTTAGTGTCCAGTGGATGTTCTCTCTGGCCCCAGAAGCAGCTGGTGTAACTCAAATTGCTCATTAAAGTGCCTTGTGATCCATTCTGTTGTGTACATGGCACTTTAACCTGTTTGCTCTTGGACTTTCTCCTCTAACAACTTCCCTCAAAAACAAGTTGCTTTTTATTTGGGAGACAGATTTGTGTGTTGTCAGAGAGGAAGGTTCAAATTGGGCACAGCATCATAAACACAACACTTGCAAATCTCTCTGGTTTTAGGCAGTAGGAAAATGAGTTCCTAGCATTTGCTAGTACTTCTCCAGACAAGTGTGTTCATTAAACAATGTTAATGTTTTTCTTCTCTTAAAAGCCAAGCTATGGTATGAGGCAGCCTTGTGTTTAGCAGTTGCTCACTGACTAAAAATCCTATGGCAACCAATAAATGGAAGCCAAAAATGTTGCAATATTATTTTAGAGGACTCGTCTGCTTATTTTTACAGTTAGCCTTGCATAACCTTCTACATTTTTGGACTCTGCCTTATGTAGAATATTTCTTAAAGTTTCCATTTATTTCAATTGTGCACTGAACATTAGGAAAACTCCTAAAAGAATTAGAAAAAATGAGTCACAAATACTTTCCCTTTATGATGTTATCCTGCCCTTTTGTGACCTATTTAGGTACTGTCCTTACATAATGTTTATTTGGTGTTACAGTTTTGCTAAGGATCTAACACTAATTTTTTTAATCAGCAAAACAAAGATGAAAACAGTGTCATGATGGTAGCTTGAAATGTGTTTGCTTCCTGGGATTTAACCATGTGGACACAACAAATGGTATCTGGCTTCCAGCTAAAAACCAGAGCCGGATTTCCAGCTTGAGCCATCACATACCTGTCTCAAGAGTGTGTAGGGTTTGACACCGTCTTTTTTTTTTCAGGCTGGTTGTGGAGATGCATCTTTATAAGCAATGAAAAGCAGTGTAATGGTAGGTTTAAAATGATGTGTGAAAAAATCCATTCAGTATCAGTGCAGCTCAAGTGCTTGGTGTTACCCTGGTACACCTAATAGTTACGAGCAGAGTATCAAAAACTACATCTGTAAGACTCAGCCTTGGTAGATATAATGCCCTAAGAATTATAAATTTCACTCTCTTCTCCCACAAAAATAACCACAAAATCCCTGCAGCCTGTTCCTCTGTAGCCAGTGGTGTAGCAGTACATGCATTCCTTCCAGCTGGGTCTCTACAGGTTGACTGGTTCCTGCCTGATGTTGCAACCCCATCACCCATGACGAATTACACATGCAACTCTTGCAAAATTGTATTCTGAATAAATAAAGGCTTGGAAGTTTACCCCTGTCTTTCTCCAGTGAACAGGATCTTAGGTAGGATGGAAATGAACAGGTTTGTGCACTGGCATGTGAGCATGAGGCTGTGTGTGCACCCGCATAAATGAACAGTCCCAAATGAGAGAGGGGGTGGCCATGCATCATTCTGCTGCTGTGCCCCCAGCTGGGTAAGAAGCTGAAATAGGAAATTATGACGTATTCCTCAGCTGCTTCAGAGCAGCACAGCTCATTTCTCCAGCAAGAAGAGCTGGGAAAGGTTTGGTGCTTCTGTAGGCTGGAGGTTTGCATCAACCAGCACCAGCAGTTTGAAAGGGAGGGAGCTGGTGGGAGGTGGCAGCACCCTGTCCTTCACCCTTTGGGAAATCCTTGCCCATGCAAATATACAGGTTTTATAATTGATAATGTGTGTTAATTCGTGCATATATAATAGAATAGCAGGGGAAGCAACCAGTTCTGTTCTTAGATTCCTTAAATACCCTCAGGTGGGTTTCAGCACACAGAGCTTTAGGTTTCTGCAGGAAGGATGTCTTATCTCCTAACAGTAATGGAGACCCAGTCTGCCCAGCCTGTGGAGCCCAGAGAGTGATTAACCTCAGCCCAAAGCAGACACTGATGTTTGACCAGGTGAGTGGTGCCCTACACCCATTGCCTGAGAACTGCTTTGTTATTTAAAAAAGTGACAAAACATGTAGCTCAAATATATAATGTAAAGTTGTAGTCACCAGAAATCAAGAGAGCTGTATCCTACTTTTAGCCTGACACAAAGGCTAAGAAATGAAATGTAATAATTTATATTCCCATTGGTTTCCATGGGCCTTGTACAAGGACATTAAACATAGGAAATAAAAGAAGCATGTGTGCAAACAGATATTTTATACATTCAAAAGTTCACACTTAAAGATAATAAGGTACAACATATCTATTCATATGCTAATCCTATTAAAATGTGAGCTTGGGTTGCAAGTTCTTTGGGACGAGGACAGGAGGATTTTTCTCTATCTTTGTATATAGCAGCATAATAAATTCTGGATATGCCTAGGATTGGGGATCCTTCTGATTACTGAAGTAAAATTAATATATTGGAATTGTTGTATAGTTTTAGGACCAAGTACAGTATGTCCCATCTTATGAGATCAGCAGCCTCCTGCTATTCTTCAGACAAGGACTCTGCTCTTTCCTAATTGAATTCTTTGTGAGTTTTTTGTACAAATTTTATCTATGAACTTTAGCTGCAACTGACCTAATATTGTAAAGCCCATTTCTCACAGAACCTAAGCAGGTTTTAACCCAGCTTTTGAAAGGAAAGCAAAATATAATAATCTACTTCAGCAACAGGACTCAGAAAACAATCTATTAAGGGTAAATGAAAACAAATATTTTTCAGTCCATGGTCTTTCTCTGATAAAAGATCACATAAAAATTTCGTAAACTGAGGTATTGTTTGTCATTTTAGATGCTCCCTGTATACCTTGGAATATTAGTTCAAGAAAAAATATACAGTATATTTTCTGAAGGCTTTCTTTAAAGCAATAATATTTTTAGTTACATCAAACACTGCATTACATTACACAATATATTACTATACTTCAGAGCAAGCAATCATGTTCTTCAGATTTATAAGATAAAAAAAGATATAGAAGTTTTTTAAAAAGTTTAAATTTACTGGTTTGGTAAGCATGGCTTACTGGTTTATAAAACCGAACTGAGTGAGACAGTGTCAACACTGATCGTTTCTGATCCACGCTGAAATTCTGTACAGTCCTGTTGGGTTTATTGCTGTTGTTCATTTTGTGAATGTAGTTATTTATTTGTTTGTTTATTTATTTATTTATTTATGCTTGCTCCAGACAAGTAGTGGAAATATTGTCAGGAACAAATCTTTTTTTCTTGATAGTCACAGCCATGAACTTCTGTTAGGAAGGTGCCTGTGCCAATCTAGTGAGCTGCACACATTGATTCCTCACCAGTGTTTGGCCCTCATTTCAAGTACTCCAGAGCAATAGTTCTCTCTTCAAGGATCCTCAGACTGCAAAGCCCCTCTTTGGGGTCTCAAAGCATCTTCTTACCTGAAGCCAGCACTGGCAGACCCGGGTGGGCAGCACTGTGTGAAGGGCTGTGGAGTTTAGGAGAGTCCTAAGAGGATGTGCTTCAGCTCAGTTTTGCTCCATACCCCCAGTCCAGCCTTTGGATGGTTTCACACAAAAAGAAGTGTTGCAAGGGCAAACTCAGTACCTTCGTGAGGTGGAGGTATGATGTTCTCTTGTTTATAACCCAGTATGGTGTTTCTTGCCATAGGAAATGCTAATGTAAAGGAATATTGTTGCAAATTACTTGTAATTAGTTTAATGGAAGTTATTACAATGCACATTTCCCGATCTATTAATTATGGTAGGTTAATTGTAACAAACCCCCCTTCCTTACTTGGAGTGAACAGCCTTCATGAAGGGGAGGTTGTGAAATGGGGGAAGAGTAAAGATGAATTTATTTTCAAAAAATAGTGAAATTAGAGAAAAAGAGAGGAATACAGAGCACCATCTCCTCCCTTCTCATAGCCCAATACATTCCATGGTCCCTTTTTTTGTTCCTACTCTGTCACTTGTCCCACCTCCCATTGCAATGCACAATTCCCAGTCAACACATTCAAGAATTTCATACATTCACACATGACATCTTTCCAGCTTGTAGTGTAGTGCTTTCTCCTCTGATATTTTAACAAAATTTTGTAGTTTTAGGGTTTTTTCAAGACCTCATCTTCTGGACTGTTTTACTCTGCCCCTGGATTAAATTTTGTATTTATGTCTCTTATGATTGTACAGTGAAATTAAAATGACAAAATGCAAGAAAGTATTTTCAGATGTGGGTTTTTTTTTTAAAGGTCAGAGTTTTTAAACAACCTGTGTGTGTTTTGGAGGCCTGACTTGTTTGTTATTTTTGGTGCTGAATTTGAACTGCACTACAAAAGCCAAGCAATGTTGTAAGCACAACTCTAACTACTGTGTTGTAATCTTATTTCATTCAGCTGCTGAGGGCTTATATGGCCACTGAAAGGAATGCAGTCCTGGCCGAGTACTTTTCCAGTGAAAAAATGTTAATTTGTTCCATGCCATCACCTTTTTTTTGTGTACCTATGTCCAAATTCAACTTTCACTGATGGACAGAGGAGGAAAGTAAAGTTTTATGTAATTTCTAGGTCTCTCAGAAATTATACTCTTTAAGACCAGTGTATTTAAAAAGTTTTGTGGTTAAGTGGTTTTAATAATATACATCATTGTTTTGCAACTCATTATTCCTCTACCAAATATCCCAAATGTCAGAAATAAATGAAAATTAAAATAATGCATATTATCAGAGCAACTTGAAAAGCACTTAGCTGGCCATTTCACACCAGGAACTTTCAGGAGTAATGCTGTTTTGATCCCATTTCTGGCCTATGCCACGCTGGAAATAGCTTACAAGTTCCAGACCTGTGTTAAGAAATAACTGTGTCTGAAGCTGAGTTTCAATATACAGAAAGTATTCTGTATCATTATTTATTTTTATTAATTAGCTATTTAAAAATTATATTACACCTATGTAAATATTGCCTATAATTAATACCATATAGTACACATTATATATTAAAATTATTTTGTAGTATAATAAAATAAATTTCTGTATAAGTGTAATTTGAAAATACTTACATATTATATCTCTGTATTTATATTTAGACAAAACCAAAGTCCATTCTGTGGTCTCTTCTGTTCAGCTAGGTAAGGAACGAGTTCTCCTGCTGCTTGTCAAAGGGCTGTTTCCTCAGGCTGCCCTGTCATTCCTTCCATATAAACAGGGTTAAGCAGAACCACTTGTGAAAAAGGAGCAGGTTGCAGATGCCTCATTGCACAGATTTTGCTTTCATACTGAGGAGCTTCTAGGGCAGGATGACTCAGGTGACTGATGGCACCAACGCCCACATGAAATAAGATAAAAATTTAGGTGGAAGGAAAGCAGAAAACTGATTGAAAGAACTTAAATCTCCATAGTCATCCAGTATCTTCCTGATCTGAATCTATTAATCCTTCCCTTCCCTTCCCTTCCCTTCCCTTCCCAAACCTTCCCTTCCCAAACCTTCCCTTCCCAAACCTTCCCTTCCCTTCCCAATTCTCCCTCACATTTGCTCCCTTTGGACTTCCCCCTGTCCTGTGAATGGTGCTGTGGCTCCTGAATCATGAATTAAGGAGTGAGGTGATCTGCTGAAGTAAACTATTGTTAGAGAAAAAGCTCTATTTCACAGTTTGTCCCCTTCAAAATCCACAGTCTGAAAGGGAAATATTTCCCCTTCCATTCCCCACGTTTGGAGAGTCATACAGAAACTGAAAAAAGTGGGTAATTTTTGATTTTCATAATTCCTGCAAGACAGTTCAGGTTTTAAGCTGTAGCACAGCCCCTGTCCCTAACTCTTATTACATTCAATCACACTTGAATGCACTGTAGAAGAATTTCATTTAGATTTTGTAAGATTTGGCCTTTTGAAATCAGCATAAATTATAATGTTCCAGTCAATAGTTTGTCCAACAGACAGCAAGGCACTTGATTTTGCTGTAGTATGTCTCAATCTGTTAAACAATAAGGCTTTTCTTTGCTGAAGTGGGACTGGTGTGCATGCAGTAAGAATAAGCTCATTCTAACAGCTTTTCTTTGCTTTTCTGTTCTAGAGAGAGAGAATTTGTAAATACACTGTATTAAATCATGTTTGGTAGCAACCTGTGAACCACGCTGATAAAAGAATAATTGACGCAAACTACTCAACCTCAATCTAATGAGATCAAAAGACATCAGGTAATTTTAGCTTATTTATTTGGGATGGTTTGTTACAGCTTATTTTTTTCACAGCTATTTAATTGTTTGTTTTGGGTTTTTTTCCCCCAAGAACATGTGAAAACAGGACTGTGAAAGGCTGTAGGACAGGGAATTCTTACACCATTTTTCTAGCTGAGAATGAACCAGAAAGCCCACAAGAAGGATTCTTTTTATCTTTTCTGTCCAACATAATTATGTGCTCACTTCTCTGTGTGGTCAACTGAATAGGATGTTGCTAATTAGCAATCACCATCAGGAAAGGAATTAAATATGAAGCCATACATATCCAAGATACTTTCCAGGTGGAAGAATAGGTTTACTGACTTTAATCTTCTGTATATTGATTTTCTCAGTCTTGTTTCTCTTCACTATATTGCAGACCAGATGCTGTAAGTGAGCATACAATTGAAGGAGAAACTCTCTTTGGCACAAAGCTCATTCTTAAACCAGCATTGAGATATCCCAGCTATTCCAGATTAAAATAATGCTGATTCCTCTATTTTTAGGATTATTGTCCATGGCTTACCATTTTGAGGTTTACATACTATTATTACTATTGCAATCAGAAAAATTAATTTGCTAAGATAAGTTAGAGGTGTATGTTCTGTTTCTCACTCCTTGTCAATTCTAATCAGTTAGTTATTTTCTGAGAACTCTTTTGGTTGAATATCAGAAGTGAATTAACCAAACATTCATCAGTATTGAGAAAAACTAAGCCTAGGTTCTACATGGACTCTTTAAAAGCTTTGTGGTGGAAATTTTGGACCCTCTGAAGAGAATCAAAGCCCAGGCATCGACCTCACTGGGACCAGATTTTCATTTTGGATGTTAGGGCCACTGAATTATTTTTCTTTCTAATTTCTAAATGGAAGCCTGAAGATTAAAAAATACTTTAAAACTGCTTACACAGTACTGTACATCAGTAAAGTACACAGTAATGTACACAGTAAGTTCATCAAAAGTAATGACCATCTGCTCTCTCAGGATTTGGTTCCATGATGAGCAAGATGATGGGAATTAACCTTTTAGATACTTTTTCAGGAAAAATGAAAAAAAAAAAAAAGGCTTTTTTTTTTTCCTTGCTGTCTTTCTGCATGGATGCTGTATCTAATTCCCTTTGAAATCTGTGGTATGCATGTAGATGGGGGTGTTTCAGTCCTCAGGATGCCATTTTCTTTAGTGGATATTTGGATGAGGTATTTCATACTCAGAGTCAGTTTTGCTTTCATTTGGAGTCATCCCACACACTTAATTATGCCCATTTGGCAAAAGCTGAATCTCTGCAAACCAGAACTTTGGGACTGCAGTTTCTGCAGTCTGTATCTGTAGGTTTTTTTTTTTTTTTGGTTTTTTGTTTTGTTTTGTTTTGTTTTTTCTTGTTTTGGGGGGGGTTTTTTTTGTTTTTCCTTTTTTTTTTTTTTTGTGGTTAGTTTGTTTTCATTTGGTTTGTTGTTGTTGTTGTTCTGTTGTTTTGGGTTTTTTTTCGTTTTACAGAAGAAGAATGGGTAAAAGAATGGCTTCTTTTTTCCTCTCATTTCTGAAGGAAAATTAAACAGCCATGGCTCTCCATAATGGCCTTCCTTTCTGCTTAACTTTAATTTTAGTCATCTTTTGCTGGTTCCTGTTATACTCAGTTCCTGAACTCTCAATACAATAAATGTTATTGTTCATGGGGTGAATGAGTTGCATAAATGTCAACTCATCAACAATCAGCTGGCCAATTGCCCGAAGCCTTTTTTGTTTTGTTCGTGGGACGTAACTACAGGTACTTATTCGTACAAATGAGTCTTACACACCTAAGTCGATCTATTGACAGTAGTGGTGAATTGAAGGTGGAAAAAAACCACGGTTGTGCAACGTCTTTTAATCCTAGGACTGAAGTTCTAGTTGCCACAAATCTTCAGCTGATGGCATAAATTTACTTGCTTTTGGCAACATATACACCCTTACACAATTTTTAATTTTTAAAAAGGCAGATAGAAGAAATCAAATTCAGAAGTAGCAAATTGTTTTCCAAGTAATTTCAAAAGCAAGGGATGATGTGTTTAGGGCAAAGACAGAGGCTCTTGAAATGTTTAGTAAAAATATGAAATTGGATTTTTCTCCTGCTATTAGAATCTCATTGAGTATTGATTTTTCTGAAAGAACATACTAGTGCAGAGAAATTGTTGTCTTACTTGATATACCAAACTCTTTGGTTCCAGACTGTGCAAGACAGATGTGACAAAGTTAACAATGACACCATCTAAAGAGGCAGAAGGAAGCTGAAAAGTAAAAACTAATTACAGAGCAATATAATGAAAGGGAATATTATACTTCTTGCAGTAGCAGGAACAGGAATTAATATTACTTTTTTCGATAATAAAAAATTAAACTGGTAGAAATTTACAATATGTAATGTTTTACAGTATGTAATTTACAATGTTTGCTTTTCAAGCAAACATTCAGAGAGTCCCAAGATCAAGCTAAAAAGGGAGAAACCCACTTTGAACTTGCTTAAAGTGGAAGTTTTAGGAAATAATTGTTTATTGTAATTGAACAAAATCACATCAGAAGAACTAACAGCTTGAAATGGCTGGTATCTGAGGAAATCTTGTGTGCAGACTTCTGAATTTACTATCATGAGGGTCTTCTGCCACTCCCACAGCTGCCATTACATGGCATGCTTCCCCACCTTGTTTAATATGCAGCATGTTTCCTTTCTCCTCACCTAATGAGACTTCTTCTCAGCTCCAGGGTCCCTTTCGGGGGCCACCAACAGTTAATTGACCAATAAGATTAACACACGATTCTAACTTTCCTCCCGCAACCTATTTTGGTCCAATTCTAATAATCCTAAGTCTTACACAAATTTGCGTACATAATTTTATCAGCTTCTATTGTTTATGTGAACACTCCATCTAAAAAACGTGAACAGTATAGTTCTATCTATGTTTTGTCTAGACTAGTGAAATTCTGCGAAAGAGTGAAGCTGCTGCAGCACAAATCTGTGTCTTAGGTCTCTTTGCTGCAGTTTTTAAGTGTTTGAAATATTTAAAGTACTTAACATATTTCTACTAAAAGTTAAAAATCTGTGTTTCTATTTTACTTTGCTGTGACTTCATGTATCTCAGCTTATCCAAAGGTTTTAATTCAATCCCTGTGCTTTCAGCCTCCTCTGGGCCTGGAGAGGAGCTCTCATTCCAACAGCTCATCCTGTTCTTGTCACTTCCATGTGGCCCCTGTCATGCCTCCCAAACCCTGCTGACATCTTTAGCTTTACTCTCAGTGGTTTATAGCCTCCCACTTCAGTCCTACGTCCTTGCCCCAGGTTCCCTGCTCCTTGGCTCAGCTGCAAGCACCCGGCCACCAGCCCAGCAGCACCCTGCAGGGGTCTGTCTCTCCCAGCCCGGTGCAACCAGAGCGCTGGTGTTGGCTAACAGCTTGGCAAGTGTGACACTCCTCCAGCTCACTGGGGAAGGATGAGAATCCTCTGCTGAAAGGAAGCTGGTTGTTCTTTCAGTTAGAATCCGCCAAAATCTGTGCAGATGACACCACAGCAGATGGACAAGAAAATAACTCATGCAGGAATTCTGAACTGCCGTGAGATTTCTTTCTCTTCTCTAGTATTTGTTCAATAATTCCTTCTGTCTGTTGTGAAGTCAGAATCCCTCATCTGCTTTTTGTGAGTCAATTCTACAACAACATAAAATTGTCTGTGCAATGACTGGAACTATGTGAACCTTGAACAGAGGATTTGTTTCTCAAAAGTTAATTTGACATTTCCTCATCTTGTTGTCTGTTTGTGTTACTTTGGTGTCTTATAAGAATGTATTTCTTCTTTTTTCTTCTTCTAGCAGCCGGAGCTGGTAGCTACTTCTCATGGAAGGGATTCTTTTCTCCTTCACATCCTCTTTCAAGGTGAATTTTAATAATGTCTCATGTGCTACAAACAATCTTAGTAATTTTTGGTATTTTGTAAAATGTCTTTTTTTTTACATTAAAAAACCCCCACAACAACCTATCAGGAAATCCATATTCAGTTTTTTTCCACAGTGGAAACTGTGAATTATTTATAACAGTAGTTTGATTATATTAAAAAGCACAATCCCAAGTCTGCAGTACATTACTGGCTCCATTCCTTGCCTAAAACAGGCGTGTTTATATTTTTCCTCAGTAAATATGTGATAATTAAATGCAAATAGACCATATTTTTCAAATGAATTCCCAACCCTGGAAACTTGGATGATGATAATCTTGCCTAATAAATGCACAACTGCAAGTGAAATCAAAGTTTACTGAAGCAGAACATTCCTAGCAGTCAGTAGCAGCCATCACTTAGTGAAAAAAACATACAGGATTAATATAGACACGTCATTGAAAAATGGATAGCCCAAAGGTATTTTATAATTATGGAATATACCTAAGTATTAATTGAAAACATTGTGCACTCTTTATGAGATGTTCTCAGCTAATCCATTCCTTTAAATTATTAGGCTATATTGAAGTCATGCCTAAGGCTGTCATCAGCTCTCTTGCATGTTCCCCATTGTGTGTGTTATCCCCTGTTTCTAGGTCAGCTTTTCAGCCTTTTCCTTTCCCCTTGTGAAAGAAAGCAATTTCTCTGCCATATATTTCATTTATGAAGAGACATATGCAGGTTTCTTGGCTGGCAACACCTGATCTTCTCCCTCTCCCTTACAGTCTGAGGGCCTGAGTCTCCCTTGGAGGTGATGGAAGGACTTTGGTATTGCTCTGATAGTTGCACCCATGAGCAGCTCTGTTTCCCCCCTCGTTTTGATGGATCATGTCTCTCTGATGTCTTTCCAAATCTGGGCTGAGGACAGAGGAATGTAGAATCCCAGAGAAGAAGTCATCAAAAAAAGGACTATTGCCTGTCCAGCCTGAAATGAGAAACGTACACCTTGTCTGCAGCCATCCTCGTTCCCTCCTCCTTTTCTCATTCTTCCCAGAATGCTCCACTTTCTCACAGCTGTTTTCTAACATCTGGAAATATATCATCGTATGCCCTTAAGAAGAGGCTTTAAGCGTGGGATCTCGTCTCAGTGGCGGAATGCTGGCAAAAAGCTGAGCATTGTCTTTGTACTACCTGCCTGGTTGCTCTCCTTGTCCCAAATAACTCAGTTTTCCTTTCTGGGACTCCTGTATCTGCATCCCCAAGACCATATTCGTAAGATATTTGGAGAGATTCCTAAGAATATCTCCCCTTCTTTCCTTATGAGTTCCTCACATGAAAATATTTCCCCCCTTTATCTAGTTCTCCTTAACAGGTAAAGACAAAGGCTGCATTTTGTTCACTCTTTATGGCCTTATGAATGGGGGAGAATATTATACAGCCCATGGGAAGCAGGAATTTAAAGTCTGATGGCTATTCCTTCTGTAGCTCTCTCGCTTTCATGCAGTACTCTTTTCTTGCCCAAAGCTGGAGCAAGAGAGCAGTTGCAGGGGAGGGAAATACAGGTTCCTGGAAGAAGGAGTAGCTGACAGGATGTTGCTTTTGTTGGAAAAGATCCGTCCTGTTGACAACAGGGAGGACCCAGGCAGGCTGAGTGCTAGCTACCAACCAAGCAGCATGCTGCCAGAGTGTGGAGGCCAAACTTTCCTTCTTCCTGCCAAGAAAAGGCATTTAAATAAGGACTGAAGTATGATTTAAATTTCACTCCAGTTTAATGCAGACAGCAGAAAAACACAGTGACTCACAATACATTCTTGCCTGCTCAATAAATAAAATTTATTCTCAGAAGTCTGCAATTTTGCACTTGGTCCTAGGATGTACACAGCACAGCAGCTGAGATTTCATGCTCAGAAAGGCCAAGAATGAACATGTTGGAAAATTCTCAAGAAAGGCCACAACTTACATTAATTTTCTCTTTCCTTCACAGTTGTAGAAATAACTGCTTTAAAAAATATGAAAGGGCAATAGCTGATCCTATTCCCACAGTTTTAAATCTTAAAACATCCAACCTGCCCCAAAGCAGCCACCTCTTTGCTCTTGTCTTGTAATTCTCTCCATGATGTGTGGTGAGGGGAGTGAGCCAAAGGGGATGGCTGAAGGATGTATTGCCCCAGACAAGGCTGTAAAGTTACTGTGTAAACTACAAATTTACTCCATAGCATTGCTCCACTAAACAGTGATGGGTAGGGGAGATATTTTTTTCTCTTTTTAGGTCCTCCCTTGCTTGTGGTCCTAATGCCTAAGCAGTTTCTCAGTCACATAACCAAGGCCAGATGACCCCCAAAAGTAGGCAAATGTATTGGCCAGTGGCATTGTTTATTCTGTATCTGAAGGTGACCAGGAGATATGAAAAACAGCTTAATTTTGGATTTTAGATGCAAGCCTGAGGTTTTCACTTTATGTAATGCTTTCTGAAATGTCCTGAAAAGAACTGAAGAGTTAGGCTGCAGTCCAGGAAAGGAAATGAATGGTAGAAATGATACATAATCTCCCCTGACATCCTGTTAACATAGCCTCGTGCTTAGCCCAAGAACTCAGCCTTGCAGAGCTGGCAGGGTGAACAAGACCCTGCCTACAAACGTGTTTTTGCAGCCCTGTCCTGGTTTGCTGTGCACCACAGCCTCCGCTGCATGCCAGGATCTCTGGGTTTGCTGCTGGCTGAGAAAGCCACACTTCGTGTGCCACATCCCACCCCTGGGTGCTCCCCTGCACTGGAGCGTGGTGGCCCACACTGGCATTGCTCGGGTCATCTGGGCTGATGTCTCCTCTCAGGCACATAGAGCCTGGCTCAAAGTCTGCTAGATGCAAAAAGAAGATTTTAACTGACTTCAGGAAGTTGTGTTCAAGTCCTTTGGGAAGAGCTGGGATGAAGGACAGGAAGTACAATGTAATGCGAGGTGTTTTTTTTCTTTTTTCCCCCAAATAATTATTTATTTATGAATGTATTTATTGACTTCTTTGATGTTTTAATCATTGTGGAAGCCCAGCAACCTGATGGATCCCTATTAACATACATTTAAATACAAAAGGGACAGTTTACTTTTCAGCAGTTTGAGCACCTGCAATTCACATTAGCTTCAGTTGGAATTCTGTGTGTTCAGCAAATTAAACATTCAGTAAACAATGTTATAACAGCGTTGACTTTAAGATGAAATCATAAATGCATGAAAACAGGACAAAGCCTATAGCTATTTGTAGCTATATTCAATCTGTTATGCCTCTTGGTCCTGGAATAGAAGGCTGGAAAAGATCTCAGTGGCTGTGGATTAGCTCAGCTCTGTAATTATAGCACCTGAGATGAGAGCTGCTACTTTGCTTATATTAGATAACCAGCCAAAAATTGTCATATAAAAGGAGGATTAATTTTTTATTATAATACTAAAACCAAATTAATCTTTGATCTGAATTAGTCTGATTTTCTATGTCCTGCAGGCCACCACCTTTCTTGTTTAATATGCTGAGACCACTAATGCTCCAATTCTGGTAGGAAGAATTGAGAAGGTATAATTTTATGCAACTTTATTTTGCCTCTGCAATATGCCCTTCCCCGGAGAATCCCATTTGTTCTGTTTGCCATCTAATATCCATGCATTTCTAGCAAAATCGTGGTGCAAAAAAAGAGAGTATCTTAATGAACATACTGAACCCAAGTATTTGTGGATAGTGAGTTACTTGACCTACTAAATTTCATCCATTAAGAGAGACTTAAAGGACCACTCAGGCTGTGTTTTCAGGTCAGTCCCAAAGTGTATTAACCTGTTTTGAAATGCCTGGAAGCTGTGGGAGATGCCCACTGAATATGCTAACAAAGGGAAACTAGAGAGCTTAAATGCAGCCAGAAGAGAAACAAAACCAATTTTCTATCTGCTTGGGTAATATATTACTGACTCAAGAGATTATACACACCAGAAATGAGATTTTGAGTCCTGCTCTTGGAAATTACCCCAACAGGAAAAGGCTACATCCTTCCTTGGATTTAAAAAATATTGTGAGAAAATCCCGTCATTGTGCTTGCCTTCCCCACCTCGTGCAGAGAGTACCAGGGAGTCATCAGAAATTCTTCAGGATATTGATACAGTCTGACCTTTTGGAGGATTATGGAAGTGTATAATAAGAGGCAGTGAGCAGTTTGGAGCATGTTTTCTTGGTTTCCTACACAGATACACCAGTGTTTTTCTCCATTCTGATGTCACTTCACACAGCAGTGGACTTTGAGGCAAAGAGGAGCTGAAGATGCTCAAAAAGAACCCATTATCTACTTCAGAGGAGTACAAAAGCTAGAGAATGGAGAGCANGAGGAACAAGGTTCCATAAGGCTCCAAATTGCCACGCTGTAAGTTTGCAGAAATTAAGAACAAACATCTTACTTAGAAATGGGGACCAGAGCAGGTAAAACTTTGACTAGGTTGTCACAGAATGTCCTGGCTAAAGTGGTCAGGCTCCAGGTGAGCCCTTCCCTCTCAGCTTGGACCAAGGATGTCTCTCACTGAACAAAGGGCAGCCCCTCCCACCTTTGGAGCACTCAGATTGTTTCTCCTGTGCCGGGAGCACCTGTTATCACATCTCTTTCAAAGGGACTTTTTCTGATTCATGAAAATTGGGGAAGTGCTCAGATGAAATGCTACTATTTATCATGAAAGCCTCCTTCAGATCTCTGTACTTCAGGGCCTGTGCTAGGAGCCTGTTTCTCTTTTGCAATCCCATTTCTAATACTTCTTTCAGTAAACAACAGCTGACCCTTATAAGTATGTGGCACTGACTGGCCCCAGGCTCTCTCATCTCTAAAAGACTGAGCTATGCTATTCCATGTTCTTTAGCATGGTTGGAGGGGGAGGGTGGTGTTTGTTTGTTTTTTTGGTGGGGTGAGGGGTGTGGGTGTACAGTTAGTTTGGGATGGAGGGGATCATCATAAAACTCTGGAATCAGGCAGGTCTTGGGGCTCTGCAGCTGGTAGTTCTGCTGTTGTTTCCCACAAATGAAGCAATCTTGATGGGATTATGGAGGAACTAGAAGAGACACTGAGGTTGTAGTTTTATGACAGAAAGCAGGAGAGGAAATCTCTAAAGTGATATCTGCTTGTGGTTTTGCCTTTACTATATGAGAGATAGTATTCCTGAGACCCTAGGCTCTTTAGCCTGATTTTCTGCTCTAAACAACTTGATGTAATTATTTACTTGGGACAGGGAAAAAGGGATGTGGCAGAGTCTGATTGATCTTCCTCCAAAAAGAGGAAGATGATGACCACACATGCTGCTGGATAAATAAGGTCCCAACATGCTATTAGATATCTAACTGGCTTCAGAACTACAACGATGTGTTTATTGTTTACAAGTTTTGCTATTTGCACAGTGCTTGCCCAAGGCCTTTGAGGCCAGGTTTAAATCCCTTTTTATTCCTCCCACTGAGTTTTAAACCTCCCACTGGTTAATTTTGTTATAAATCATTTCCACACCTCATGTCAGACAGATGCCATTGTTTGCTTCTTTTCCATTTGAGATGTGGATGGTGATCATAAGGGATCCTTGTACAGATCCCACAGAGCAGATCTTTTGACACAATTTGGGGACATTCTGTCAACACCTTGGCAGTCCCTCACCGACTTCCACGTGTTTTCAAGGAAATTTCTTGGTATTTTGGTCAGCACTGGCGGGCCTTCCACTAGACCGAGATCTCAGACAAAAGTAAGTTTTTACACCATGGTGTTTAAATCAGTAGCAATTCTACCATTGATGCTAGAAATTCAAATGTCATCAGCTTCATGCATGGTAAATGAGAAGCTATAAATGAGGTACAAGATGAACATAGTCTATATATACATATCTGTTTCTAATATATAGCTCTAATGTTGTTAATGCACTTTAAATATGCTCCTAGCTGAACCTTTTTCTTTATTTTATAGGCAAGAAGTAAACTCCTCTTTCCCTGATTTTAGCTTCTAATTATTTTCTATGCACTGAACTCTACTATATTATTTGGTGGTGAGGATTAGGGAGAAATGAATAAGCTATCTAAATAAATCAAATATGTAAAGACGTGGGTGATGCCAACTCTTCTAAGTCTGCATGGAAAAACCATGCGTGAATATGGAGAGCATTTGAACCTTTAATGTTTCTGGATACGGAAATAGGTTTTTAAATAAATGTTTTATCTGTCAGCTTAAGTAAAAAAAGGAATTTACACCAGAATGGAGAGAGGCCACCTTTGGAGGGATAAAGAGCTGTAGCTACACAAACATGCACATGATAGAGGTTAGGCATTAGTAGCTACTTATTGTGCCTGAGAAGATTCCTTCTATTTAGAGGCCAGAAAATGTCCTAGCAGTGGCCAAGGACTGCCTTTCTCTGAATTAAAATGTAGATCTCTGACACTCATTCAGAACTGTGTTCTGATAACTGACAACTGAAATTGCTATAGCATAAAACATGTCATCTAGAAGTGATGCTGAATCAATATGACTCAAGAGAATAAACTAGACCACTTCACAGATAGTTCAGCCAAGACATTTAACTCAATTTGAAGTCAAGATCAGAAACATAGCTAATTTCTTGTACAATCCAAATGGAGATCGCTAATGTACTCACCTATAAATCAGAAATGTCCTCATCTGTAATTTATGTGAAGTAAAGATTATTGTCTTCTGAAGAAAGTATTTTGAGGAGCTATTCAAAACAAATTGAAAGTGCTCAAGAAACTTGGAAACAGACCACTCATAGCAGGAGATTGATGTGAAAAAAATGTGCAAAGCAACAACTGAGACAGAGATAGGAGGAAATGCTTTTTCAGCCAACCTGTAATTAGCTTGTGGAAGTCACAGCTACAGAGAGTCAAGGGCAAGAATATAATTAGATTCCAAAAGGGACTGGAAATATATATTGATGTAATTAATTATAGCCCTGAATATATTTCCTAAAGTGTTTTTTTTTTTTTTTTCCCCAGCAATATTAAGCCTCACTCTTTTCCCTGGAGGGACTGTGTTTTTGCAGAAGGCCAAAGAACACATGGGCAGGAAACAGCCCTTATGGAGTCTGCAGTGCACAAATGACACTCCTGAGGGAGAAACAAAGGTGCTGTTATGGCATTGAGCAGTAGGGCCAGTAAGGTGCTGGGTGGTCTGTGTGTGTGAGACTGACACAATAATGACTTAGACTAATACTCAAACATACAGTCATGGATGCCAGATGGTCACCAGCTGGGACACAAGTCTCATTTCTGAAATTGTACATCCCTTGTAAAATATCTCTGTCGCTATCAGGCTCTGTAAACTTTAACAGTCTGCTCAGTTGGCTGAATTTAACAGTACACTAAGTATGGCAATTATAAATACTGAGGTAAATATAAGTTACAACTGGAAAGTTTTTCAAAGGCAACTGTTATCATTAGTTTACATAAATTAAGAGGCTACTGCCATGTGCAAAGACCACATAGAGAAAAAGCTTTCCATTATTGCACATTCATTTTTCAATGATATGATGCAAGCCCAGGTAGTGCCCTGGAGATGACAACATTTTTACTGGGGGCTTATTTTGTCCTCTCTTATCACAGAGGATAGGAGCTAGTATTTTCCTCAGGATTTAAATACACAGCTTAGCAGCTAACACATTAGGAAAAACAAAGCAATCATGAACAGGGTGGTGCAATCCCAAAAGTGAAATAAAACCTACAGTGGAATACTAATAAACCATGTGATAAAAATACTGAAGGTTAGAAGTTCTTTTGCAAATGAGGAATAACAACTTCCGTTCTTGGCAGAAGAGACTTGTGATTGCATTTGCCATGGGAGGTCAGTAGCAGTCAGGTGACACCATCTGACCAGGTTACTTGATGCTCATGACCAAATGGGCTCAGCTCCCTTGGGATGTGCTCTGCTCGGTTCCAAGTGTAGTTTTGACCCAGAGGACCATGTGAAGAGGTTTAAAAAGTATTTATGAAAAGAATGAGATTGTGCAACTGAGGTAATAGACATGGGCAAATATAATCCCTTGACCTGCCAATTTTCTTTGGGTTTTTTTGTGGTTGGAATACATTGGAAAGACATTTATAGGTGATCTCTGACTATTTCTGTTTCTTTCTTTGGATTTTCCATGTATGATGAAGCAATTCAAACTAAAGAAAAAAAACCAAAATAGAAATCTTTTTCACTGGCTTGGTATGGTGTCGTGGGTTGGAGCTGAAGTTAATTGACAGATCCTTGATCCAATTGTGGTTTCCGATTTTGCATATTTAAACCCGCGAGAGGCGCGGGAACTTTCTCTTTGAATCCAGCGTGCTGCAGGAAGCGGTGGGGGGCAAGGGGAAAGCCCCAGGCCCGGCCCTGGGGGAGCTGGGCCAAGCTCCCTTCCCCAAATGCCAGGGCAAGGGGTCCCTGGCATGCATGGAGGGCCCCCCCCCAAAGCTGCAGGCAGCCGAAGAGCAATGGGGGGGCTGCAAGGCCGAGATCGCCGAATAGCTTCCAAGAATCCGGGAGGGGCTTCCCCTCCCCCACTCCACAGGGTCCCCCTAGGGCCTGGAAAAAAATGATTTTTAGTTTTCTCAGACTGAGAAACTATTAAGCAACTGGCAGCACCGAAGGAGAAGGGTTTTTCCTTCAACATAAGCTGTTCACCATGGTGTTAGAGTCGGAGGAAGAAGGAGAAAGTGAGTCAGGCAGGGTGGAACGGAAGATGGCGGCGGAAAGAAGAGGGCAGAGCCATGAGGCGCGCAAAGCTTAAACCAACCCTTTTGCAAAAAACGTGGTGCAGAACTGTAATACCATAAACTGTTCTGTTATCCATTTAAAGGACATGGGGGGAATTGAGAACACCCCATGTTTGGATGTTCAGTGCAATGGACTGTCTCCTGACTGGATGGACTATTGCAGTGACAGTTCAGAAACCATGTGGAAGCAGAGAGGAGACCTCTTTCTCTTCCCTCGAGTTTGGAAAGACTTCTTATGAACTCTAATATTGACCAGAAATTCCATCTTTGTTACCCTCCTCGCTCTCCTGGGCAGCCTGCGAGGAGGCTGCATGCCCTGGTGTGATAGGGGCTGGGGAAGGGGGGGCTTGCTGGCAAAGAAAGGAATGTTGTTTTTTTCCTTTTACTTTCTTAGTGTTTCTTTTTCTTTTAATCCTACCTAGTAATAAGCTATCTTTATATTCTTTAAAGTTTCTGAGCCTGCTTTGTATGTTTCTCCTAATTCATATCTCACAAAACCAAATAAGTGAACTAAACCACAACATTAATTGGTGTTTCTGCCTGGTTACTGAATCAAACCTGCTACATGTCTGGATTAAATTGTGAATGAACCAAATCTGGCTGCAGTTGTTTGTCCAAGTTGCAAAACAGTCCCGTTTCATGAAAGGACTGCTAGAAGCACAGAAAGGGTATTGTAATGCAGTACAGGAATACACTGATAAACCTATGTGAGGAACCTAGTGTCTGCTTTCAGTAACAACATAACCTTGAACCTTAATAAGTAACAGAAAGCTGGAAAGCTTTGTCTGTGTCTCAAAAGTAAACTGTTCCTCCTCACAAAGCACAGATAACTGTTTCACTCACATATCTCTTTGGAATAACTGCATTCCATAATGACCAATAAGTGAATGCTAGATCTGGCCTACAACCTCCTCCTTCCTTTGAGGAACCACCACAACTGAAGCTACACTTTAACATGGACTTTGTCAGATCTGATTCTAAGTGTGAAAAACTGCAGTATTCTTCTAGAAAAGAAGACAACTTATATTAGCTGAAAAAAAAAAAGTGCACACTCTCAAAGGGGCTACTTTCTGAAGATCCATTTCCAGGTCTATCCTTTATCCATAGAGAATTTTGTATGCATTTTGTATATCCTTATTTACAACAAAACATTGTTCTTGACAGAAACTTGCCTGTTTCATGAAAACCAAGGTGGTATGTTTTCTTCAGCAATGGCCTGAGCTTTTGTGGTGCTAAGTCCTGATTAATGCCAGTTTAAGTTGTTACAGATGAGTGACCCGCTGGCTTGAACCCTCATTCATTCCAAACTCAGTTTGGAGAGGGATCTGCTTCTTCCTCTCATTCTTTCAGGCTCCAACTGGAAATTTAGTCAGTTTGACCTAACAGAAAACAAATTTAGAAGTGCTGAATCTACCTTTTGCCTGCCCCCTTTCCCCCTTCTTAGCCTTGTACCTCTTTACATACATGTAGACTTGAAGGAAATAGAAAATGTTGGAGTTGACAGTCACTGACAATGGCATGAAATTCCATTAGCAGGACAAGTATAAGTTTGGGCAAATGTAGTTCTAGTGAAATACAGCCAGTGCTTAAATACTCACCAAGGAACCAGGTGCCTTCCTCTGTACATGCTGCTTTTAGAGACATATTCATATTTCATGTATTTTACCTAGTGCTTTTGCAAGGGATGTCAGTGAAATTCTTTGTTTTCCTGGCTGCCCAATCTCAAGACTACCATGCATTAAAAGAAATTTCTTAATTCCGTTGTAAAGTTGTAGGCCAGAGCACCTGGGATACAGGAATTATCACAGAGAACAGCAACTCACTGAAATGACATCATGGTGAGAACATCACACCCTCAGAGAGCCATGAGCCACTCACAAAACCTGTAAAACCAGACAGCATCTCTCAAACTTTCTGCCACAACCTTGACTCAGAATGCAAAAGCATAGCTAGAATACTTCTGCAGCTTGTGCTTCCAAGTTTATTCTTTACAGACCCACAAGCATGTGCTAGACAGATGTTGTGCTCAGTCTGATAAGTTTGTATATGGCACTGATGAGCTGTAGATATCAAAAAGTTCTTGGATTTATGTAAGTAGATATGTCCAAGTAAAATCTGTGAATATTAAGAGGTTGTTATTCAGAACTGATGTAGCTTGTGACTGGAATATTAGTATTCTGCTTTAGGCTTCAGATATGTAGGATATCAACAAGAAATGATTATTTTATCTTCATCTTTTTAGATGTCTCATTAAAATGCAGCAATTAAGCCCTAATTTCAGCAATATTTTTACAACAAAGTCAGTAGCTTTAAGAATCTGTAATTTCTTCAGACTTTTTTATTAATTACAGTGCTGTAGACATTTTCATTACTTGGGATTGTACTTTATGTGATTTTGGGCAGGATGGATGGAATATTCAATGGAAAACTACATTTTCCTTTCAGAAGTATATGAGCTCTAGTGCTAAAAAGGCACCTATTATGAATGTTCTAATGATCTTCCAGAGGAAAATAACATCTCCATTTGTAAATATAATGAAGAAGTCTGTGGGAACCTTTTTTTGCATCTTTATCAGAAACCTCTCATGTCACACTGTCTTACAGCCTGAACAACATGTAAAATCCAATGTGGGAGTACAGGAATTAGCTCATGTAAGGATTTGATTAATGTCTAGCTGTTTCCATAAGTTCCACTCTAATGCTTCCTGGTTTTTTATCTATCACAAAAAAAAAAAAAAAAAACCAAAAAAAACCAAAAAAAACACAACAACCTAGAATTAACAAATTTTGGTTTTTTGAAAAAATACCTTTTGATTACTCTAAAGGTGAAAGTCTGTCTTGTTCTTTCCAAATGCAACGTGTTTCCTTCCAATAGAACAAAGCAGTGGTGAGCAAAACCTGAAAACAGGCCGCGTTTGGAGTACTTGCCATTTAAATGAATTGCTTCTGAGATAGGGAACTTCAGCCCTTGTCAAACAAAGTCTTGTGGGCACAGGAGTGTTACAGAGCTTTAAGGGACTAACCTGGGTCTGATTCTCATGGTCTGCTATAGGGACAATAGCTAGTTGGATCATTATCCTAATTTTACCAATGGGTATGGGAAACCGACAAGCACTTCCAGCCCATGTGCTTTTGAGGAGCTTGACCCAAGCAATTCACTCAGGTTGTGCCAGTTTTTTTTGCAGCAAAATATACTTAACTTGTAAACTAGCCAGTCTTCAGAGGAAGTCCTGAACTTAATGCAGGGTTAAAATCCCAGCTGCTTCCAGAGAGTGAGGTGCTGTAGCTACAGATCTCTGGAGCTCATCCCTCCTTAAGGCTATGAAGCTGCTCTGTAAAGTGCATCAGCTGTGGAGGACTGCCCAGCAAGGACTGGCAGCAGTGGCTGGAGCCCTGATACCTGTCCTAGTTCCTGACTTGCCTGTCCAGGCTTTTTGCCATATAATTGCTGCCAGTGCACGTAAACCAGCCATTCATGTGGGGGTGAAGCACCCTTCTTCAGTTTCGCAAAGATAAAATACAGTGACACTGAAAAGGTTCAGGTCAGTACTCCTTAAGGCATTTTCCTTAAGTTTGGCTCATATAGAGAAATTCCTCAGGCGACTTTCATTTTTAGTATTGTGCTTTCACACCTCTGCCCAACAACAATGAAATTAAAAATAATTAAAGTGGAGATGTTAAGAGAGGGGTGAATAATTCACTATGAAAGATGGACCTGCCAAAACTAGTCTGTTTCTTGGTTCATGGAAAGTCTGCAAGTTGGTCATAATTTCCAGACATTTATTTATGACTTTAGTTTGCCTGCTGTTCTCCTGAAAATTTATTTTTATGCTTAGGAGGTATCACACAGAATTTGCTTCAAGTACTTGCACTGAACATCTGAGTTGTGTTAGTTAATTGTGGTTGCTCATAGTTAGTTACATGAGATGGCAGGAGTACAACAGAAGTGAAAGCAGTCCAGAACCGGAAAAGATTGCCTGAGGATGAAGTCTGTCTGGGATGGGCCGAGGAACTGCATACATGGAATTATTTTACTTTCCAAAAACTATTTGGTGTGTAAGAATCATAAAACCAGAGAATAGTGTGGGATGGAAGGGATCTTTACAGATCATCTGAAAGATGCAGGCTTTAGTGTAAAGCGAAGACAGGACCAGACTATTGACTAAAAGCAGAGGGTAAATTCATATAAACTGTAACTTTGTTTCCATAAAATAATTATTTTTGTGTAGGAGGTCTAATTCTCCCTAATGGACATTTTTGGAGGACACTACCTTATCATCGGAGTTTACCTGCCCTTAATATAGGGCCTTAAGATGTTTTAAGGACTCTTCCCTGATGTCGCAGGTGTAGGTGCATCTAACACAAACTCATTTTTACATTTGTGCAAATCCCTGCCAAACATCTTTGGGAGTATTTGCTTAGCTTCTCGGTTTTTCTTACAGAAGGAACATTTCCTTCATATGGTACTGCCACTGATTCTTATTTGATGCCAAATTATTTTTAGCGGGGATAAATCTTTTATAGAACTAAATTTTTTATTAGTCTAAATACAAAATATTTATGTTCCATTACATATTTACAATCCTATTCATGAAAAAATAACAGTCATCCTAAAAAAGTATTTCCTTGGGAATTATTAAAAAGAAGAAGAAAAAAGGAAGAAGGCAATTCCACGGCAAATTTTCCCCTACCAGAAAGGAAACACTTGCAGGTAAGATTTACAGGAGGTAGTTAGCAAGCACTAGATATGCAGTTGCATAAGCACTTTTAAGTCCTGCTTTGAAATTCCCATTATGTCAGACATGTTCATAATGGTGGACTGTAATGCTTTGGGTAGAGACCTTTTCCTAGCCTTCTTCACCAGAAAATTTTTAAGAGAAATAATTACTGCTTGCTGTTCTCTGTCTACTGTTGCAGTGCAACTGGTGCTAAATTTTGTTAAAACATCTTCAAATATCTGCAGTATTTCATTAAAGATTGAGGCAAAATAATTTTTGGAGTAATTCTATTGAAATCCTGGTCAATGACCAAAGCAAAGCACATAAGCAAGCGTTTAAGCAAAGGGCGTAATCCTGGGAGTTCAATGGGACTATTATTGTGGAGCAAGTTAAATATGTGCTTACTTAGCTGCATAGTGTATCTCAATGCACAGCATCTGTGGGCCTGAAAGCCAGCCGAAGTTAATAGAAGGGCAGTCTCTGAGAGATTTTGAGCCAGCCCATGAATGATCTAGTGTTCATTCATGGTGTGTAGTAGATCAATTGACTTAATTGGATGATGGATCAAATGTTTCTCCATATCTGCAGATTGCTCACTTTTCCCTAATCCTTTTTTTTCTTCTTCTTTTTTTTTTTTATTTCATCAAAGGATACTGTTCATTGCCTGTGACCACTCCAGGATCACCCCATTCAGCACGAAGAATTGGCCTGGCTCAGAATATGAGATTAGAAAGCTCAGTTTTGTTTTCCATGCAGTACTTAACATGATTTTCTTCCTGGACTGCAGGAACGTTCTAGCCATGACATTTTTCTCTTCTGGGTAAGAGGAAAGAATGTGTGGGGTAAATATTTTCTTTCCCACTGCCCTCTTTTCAATAAGGCAGTTACTCAAAGGAGCATTTTCCTGATCAGAATTTGTAATAGTATTCTTCAGAATGCACCAAGAAATCCTTTGTCAAGCAATTGTTTCCTGTTTTAAATTACAAATACAAAGCAGACTAAAAAAAAAGGGGAAAAAGAAAAGAGACCTTTGCTTAGAGGGCTGGAGGGGAGAGCAAAGAGAAGTTGGGCTGAATATGTTCTATGGAAAATTTCCCAAATAATTTTTACAATCGATTTGCTAAACATTTCTTTTAATGTGATGTCAAGTCACAAGTTCTCCTTTTTCTTAGTGTGCCATTAAGACACGCTATCCAAGCACAGTGGCTTTGTATTGTAGGAGGATAAAGTGAGTGCACACATCAGTGTATGTTCAGAGCTTCCTGGCATCATGAGCCCAGAGCATTTGCTGCCTCTTCACTGTCACTTGGAGCTCTCTAAACACATGATCACATCAGACCTGGAACCACATACATTGCATTGCAGTGAACATATAATCATTTCTAACTTCAGAAACTTGACTCCAAGATACTTTTGTTCTGACTCTCCTTCAAGTACAGGAAGTTGAGTCATGGCTGTTTGGAACTGCAGGACTGCAGGTCGTGTCCTTGTGTTCTCAGTGGATCCATATGATTCTGATTTTTTTGTCGTGGTGTCAGAATGAGAGCAAGGAAGGGGTCAGTCCCTTTGTGACTGCACTGGTTTTTCCTGCTGAGAAACATACATGCAACCTTTATATCTAATTTAAGTCATGAAATGTTCATCACCTTCTGGTTTTCCTAAAATACCCTGTTTCCCATCTGTCTGTGCTTTTTCTAGGGATACAACCATGTATTTATATCCTCATGTAAGAGGTGAATTTGCTTTCATAAAGGGATAACATGGGCAAGAGCCCTCTTTGAAGGAGTAATAAACAGAATTAAGGAGGAGGTGCTGTCAGATGATAAGGGCAGAGTGATAAAACAACTCCCAAAACACAGTTTTAAAAATATGTACAAAGTCTGTTTTGACTTTTCTGTTCAGGTACACTTGCTAATTTACAAACCTGAATACATGCAGTTATAGGGAGCAAGAGGCAGATAGGGAGGTTGATATTTAGACAGGTTTTCAACACAACATCTCATCTGGGAGAGATCGAAATCTGGCATGATGGGCTCATGTGATAGCCAGCACTTGAGTGACCTAACCCTCTGGAGTGTTTCAGCTTTGGAAGAGGCTGCAGAAGAGGAACATGCGGGTATGCATTCAGGAATCACTTGGTGCTGGGAGATCTGGCTGAGTTCAGCTTCTTCGAGCAATTGGGACATTGCCTTTAACATCATTGTTCCAATAGCTCTGAAAAGCCTATAAAGACATTGTCCCCTGGTTCCCACCAGCCAGACCTGTAAACTCTTTTCAGTCTTCTGTTCCCACAGTTTTCTCCCGTCTCATGTTCCCCTCCCACCCAGCAAGCCTTTACAGGCCAAGATGTCTCTGCTGGTCTCTGATCCTCTGTGGTGGCCCAGCTGGGCTCCCTGATCTATAATGTGATGCAACCACTTCAGCCTGTCTGCAGTCACAGGGTGTGAAACTGTGGCTCAAAATCTTCTCATGGAGAGACACTCATTGTCTTCCCTTACCAATGGCTCAACTCTGCTGCTCTTCGCTGTATTACTCACCATGCCCAACGCATCTTCCTCCTGCCTGATCTGAGTCAGCACCTTTCTGCTTACCAGGAAAGAGGCTTCCTGAGAGAGGTGTCTGTGGCTGGAGTGTGTGGAGGGTCACACTGCTCTGGGGAAAGTGCATAGTTCTGGAAAGAACGTTCCCATGGAGATTCCCTGCTAAAATTTTCTTCAGGTTCTCTCGGTACTGAAATGAACCTCAAATTATTTTTTGCAGAATTCAGTTTCCTGAGACTTGAGCTTATTAAAATGTTGCCCGAGATACCAGCAATTGTCTCAGTCTTTGCTGCAGGGGCTTTTCCCTTCCCCCTGCCAAGGCTTTCAAACAGTATAATTTTCTTTCTTTAACTTGACGCTCTCTATCCCCGAGCTATTCTCTTCACCCTCAGCCTCCTCTGCAGCAAATCCCAGGGCTTTCTACCTGAAGTCAGCTAATAGCTGAGCTTTGTGTTCTCATCAGGAAGGAGCAGTGTGATTAATTCTCCAGTGTCTCTTCTGTTCCTCTGAGCTGTTTCCTTATGGGAAATCTGTAATAGAACAGGGCAGGAGCCGGCATAGAACTCTCTTTTCCTTAAAATAGGTGCATCACCTGTTCCACCTTCACATTATGGGGTAAGCAATGCTGTCTCATCATTGATTTGTAGTCTGTCTTTTGTCATCTTGCAAAAACCAAAGATAGTCTGTAACAAAGAAGATATGACTTGAGAGAGATGTGGGCAAAATACTGTAATTAAGCATTAAAAATCAGCCACAAAAATATGCCCTCTGAGGAGCACTTCCTGAAAAGCTTTTGATATACAGTGTGTCAAAAAGGAAGTGCAAATCAGAAGCTTTTTGAGATGGATGCCTCTTAGAGCAGAAAGGAGGGGCATTCAATAACATCCAATAACACTTGTAGAGGTTATTTTACCCAGTAATGCCTTGATAAACCTGAATACCATACCCTTTTAGAAGGGACCAAGGGGCTTAGGAGCTGAGAAGTTTTGATTTGTCTTGGGAAGCTCCCTGTTTCTCTCTGTTGACTCCACAGGAAAACTGGACCAAGATACCTCCTTGCCTCGATCAAGTGTCTGAAGTAATTGAAACTGGTCTCTCTGAATGGTCTCCTCCTGCAACTCCTCACAATCCCTAACTCAGTCCTTCATCACCCACACTGGCTGTTAACATGATTTGTGGCCTGGAAACAGCCATTACGGGAGAAGGTTAGAGAGTCGCAGGGTCATTTAGTTCCTTCTTCAGGAAGAGCAAGTTTTTCATCCTTCAGAGTTTGTCCTTTGGACCCAAAAGTTCCTGTCACACAGACAAGCTGGTAGTGTTGTAATGGAAGTACCTTATATGCTCCTCAAGTTAAGGAGAATGGGCTGTGAAAGAAACAATTAATTTTCTCCACCTGGTAACAAAAGTTAAGAGGTTTGTCTTCTGATTCAGAGCAAATGATGGGCAAGCTCTGGGAATGCAAGTTGTATGGCATGAGCTCACTACATGCATGCTGGGCTCTTTGGAAAGCATGTATTTGTACGTTTTATTAGTTGACTTCACAGAGAAAAGGTGTTGAGCCATCCTAGCATTTCTTGTGACAACACTTCCATCTGTGAATTCTTTGAGCACTGCTGTATAAAAATTGCCCCAGTTCTCAGTGTGGATTGTGGCAGGCTGAAGCACTGACAAAAGATGCCATTTATTATGCACTCTTTTTTGCTATTCCCCCCACCCCTCAAGATAGTGCAAGTGTCTATTGTCTCCAGCAAAGTCAAACCTCTTTCACTTTTGATCTTACAGAGTTTGCTGCTGTGAATGCTTATGCACATTGCCATCCTTCACTTCATTACTACAAGTACTGGAGCAACACATCACATGTGGATTTTTCTAAGGCTGGAATTTCAGACAAACAGTTCTGTGTATTTCTTTAGAGAGTGGGTGGTTCCAGAAAGATCAGTAGGTCTCATGATGGATAAACGTACAACGTATCCAAAGTTGGAATAACACCACCAGTCAACACAAGAGTCTAGACTGTGATACGTGAAAGTAAAAAATATTTCTTCTCTAGAATTCTGTCCTTGAAACTTCAGGACTGTATAAAATAGTGAATTCCAGTTAAAAAAAAATAGAGAGAGTATGAAGGCTCTTTGTTGTACTTTAAGTAAAAAGTCAAAGGGAAGTTCCTGGTGGTTATCAAGATAAATAGTTTTAAATATTCTATACATGTGCTCTATTCATAAACTTACATTGAATCATGTGCATAAGAATGATTTAAAAATTGCTATTGAGTTTTATACAAGAATCTGCCATTGAGGAAATGAGTGTATCATTTGGTTTAAAATTGCAGTGGGGAGGAAAGAGGCCTTAAACTACTTCCCAGAGAACAGGACTGTAGCAATCATGCTATAATAGTTTATTGTTCTTATAATACAACAAGTGATAAAAAGGCTTAATATATAGCCTAAATGGATGTTTACTTGAATAGTTATATACTCAGCTTCTTGTGCCAGAGATTTAATCTAGTCAGAGCTGCTTTTATATAAAAGTGACTTATTTGAGTTCCGTAGGATATTTCTACTCTTTTATGTGAAGTCTTACATGCCTGGAGTATTAAAATTGCTGCAGTGTTTTTAAAAAATAATGACTACTGAAAACTCTAAAGTAGTTGGGCCACTAGAGGGAAAAATGTGTTACAAAGGGATTTGTGCTGTGAAAATGAATAGATATAGATAAGCAGGAAGTATAGTGTCCTTCTATTCTGGCTCCTAAAAAGGCAACTTTAGCATGCAAAAAAATTATGAGCTCTTAATTTTAATTTAAACTATGTGCTTTAGTATGTTTTTTAATATGCTTTTCATTGTTTTTTCTATAGCAGTTTAAAATAGTGGTAATACTTTTACTTCCCTTACTTGAAAACGTTTTATTCTCATCTTAAATGAATGAACTAGCAGTGCAAAAGTTTACTTTTTAAATGATAAGTGATAATAAAATACAACAAGCTGACTATATCAGCAAAAATGAAGTTCTTTCTGGACAGGTGATGGCAGATTCCACACTGACTTCTAATGGCCAGGACTTCTTTTGTGGAATTTGTCTTAACTCCATCTTGTTATGCAAAAAATTCCTTTAGTATCTTTACCCTGTAGGATTTGCCCATGTGTCTTCCCTATTTTTGAAGGCGTGACACTGATGGTTTGCATTCATACCAGACTGAACACAGTCCAGTAAAGCACATAAACCCATATGAAGAGGTTTTTTTTTTTTCATTGTAGCATATTCATTTTGCTCAAATTACTAGCTTTCTCCACTTCCTGGATTCAGGCAGTTATGCAAAATTGCTCATTTGTTTTTTTCCAAAGATGAATAGACCCCTTTTAGTCAAGGAAACATAAGGAAAATCTTAATAGTTCTAAAAGGTAGTAGGTTAAAAAGGTAACAACTCTATTGTTTAAAATTTGTATGTATATATATATGTCTGTGTATGTGTGTGTAAATATGTATGTATTTACACCTTTTAAGCCAGATTTGTTGCTCTAAGGGGCAGAGATTAGGGGGAGAAAGGGGCTGATTAATGATCTGAATCCTGTGTCAATAGCATTGCTATGTCAGTGGGAATGCCTATGCTGCTACGTTAGCTCCTCTGTCATTCCACAGCCTGTCTGTTTCCTTCCACCCTGGCTCAGCGTTGGGGTGAGGTAAGAGATCCTTCAGGCATAGATTGGGAACACTTTTGGTGTAAGATCAAACTCAGTCCTGACAGGCAATATGGGTGCAACTGGGGTTATGAGCTGTTCAAACCCAAGCTCACTATCAGCCTTGTAAAGAAGAAAGGAATAGAAAAAGCTGTTAAACATTATATATATACTGTTGGGGGAAAGGATCTCAGGGTTGGTCATATTGCCTCTTTACCCTGGAGTTCCCATGAACGGGATCTCTTACCCTGGAAGCTGTAACTAGACCAGAACAAGAGGGAAATCTGCCCATTTGGGATGGTACTGCAACCAGAACTACCTTAGCCAACCAAAGCGTGTTAATCCTTTGCAAAATTACCAAAGAGATTGAACAAGACTATAAAAATTAAAAGCAATGTTGCTTAGCTGAAAACACAAGCTAATCTGATATTTTTTTAATAAGATAGATAAATCCCAGTAATTTAGTTCTCATTTTGGGTACATAATTGTTGGCATCAGGCAACAGCACAATTAGATTAGGATTTTGCTTCCTGTCTTTTCCAGAATATTTAGTAATGAGGCTAAAGACAATTTGTCTGTGACTGCCTCCCCTTACAATGAATCCATGCGAACCAACTATTTGGTTTTGTGATTAAGTGGTTGGCTGGAAAATGGATGAAGATAACTTGAATTATACACATTCCCCTACCTCTTGTATCTGGGTTTGTATTTTATTTAACAGAAGACTATTTGGAACACCCTTATTTTCCATGTGGTGTTTCATAGCTGCATAAGCCACTAACAAAGCAGCTGTTTGCCCACTGTTCTGGGCAATGGGGGTATCAGCTGTGTTTGACCCCTATCCTGAGTATGTCCCCCTCCATTGTAAAGCCCTGGGTCTGTCCAGCTCCTGGCCAGAGGAGTGGCTGAGGGGAGAAGCACAGCCAAACCCTTCCTCCCGTGAGCCTGCGGTCCCAGCACACCACAGCACCGCACACTCACCCTGGCTGGCTCAGAGGGGGCAGCTGCTGCCCACCTAGAGCAAACTCCGAACCTCACAGTGTACCAAAGAGCCAGGATTTCCTTCTTTACCCTCTCATAACTGCATATTAGAACTTTGGGGAATTCAGCACCACTGATAATAAAAGCATGGTAGAGATGCCTTTAGGCTTAGCTTTAGATTTGACAGTTTTATCTCTTTGCTGCTACTGCCTTGTCACCATCTGCTGTGTTTGCACTCAGTTGTCTACTGGGACTTGTGCACGTGTACACTGCAATCCTCTTGCCTTCACACAGCAGTTTGCATGTTAAGGTAGGTGGAAGAGCACTGCAATTTATACAGCCCTTGATCGGCAGCCCTGTATGCAGCACCACGTTGTTTGAAATTTAACTGACACAAAATCATGATGTGGAACAAACAACTGTTCACTCAGATGTGCAGCTGTATGCTGCATGCATGCCTTCTTGCTGTAAAGGCAAACTGAAAGTGAAATAGGACCCTAAGACACCTCAGCTGTGGTCAGAAAGACCCCAAGGAGCTCTCTGTTCCTGTTCACTGGATGACCTTTTCCAGAACCTAAATTTTTCCCTCTATAAAATAGAAACAGTGAAACCTGCCCTTCTTTCCAGCCCTAAGGGAGTAAAAAGATGTATGGAGGAGCATGGTGCTGTTTGCTACTACAAGCTATGGCTTGGGAACATGCACTTCATGGTAGGGCTGACTCCTTATCCCCCAAATGAAAGAAGGCCTTGGGGACCTCACGTCTGAAAGGGAATTGGATGCTGAGGGCTTGAGGAAGTGAGGTGCAATCTCTCAGAAAAGGGAAGGGAAGAAGAATTAACTGCATCCTCTGCTGAAACTAACGGGAAAGCTTTTATTGATTCTGACCACCCCTTGGGGAACAGGAGCTCTCACCTTCTTCTCTTTCCCCTCCTGCCCTTTGTCTCTTCTCAGGCTTGCCCATGGAGGCTGTGGTAGCTTAAGATTAAAAAGAGAACACAACCTGTATGATATCTGATGTGGTAGCAGCAAGTATCTTGATATTTGAAGAGTGCCAGCAGGCAGCCAGGCTAGTGGCTGGTGACGATGAGGATGGAGTAGATGCCCTGTCCCCTTCTGTGCTGCTGATGACAGCCAGTAGCCTGGAAAAGACTCAGAAATGGTTGCAGGATATTTTATTCCCTATTATGCAGTTCCCTTTCTGCACTGGAGGATATGATTTGTGATCCCCATAATAAGGAATGGTGCTTTTAAATTCTACTAAATAATTCTTGGTAGTAGCAGTCTTGACCCAAATTCTCATTTAAGGAGCCTGAAAAAATCATAATCCAAACACATTTGGATCCAGAATCTGAGCTTGAACTTTTCTTTATTTATTAATTTATAGAAGCACTCACATTAGAATTTTACTAACAGAAAGATGCAGAAATAAAAATTGTTGAAACAGGCTTTTAGCACTTTGGAGTCCCTGACTTTCTTTTGCAGCAACTCAGAGCTTGCTCCATATCTTCAAGACTTGCTTACTGACAACACGTGCTGGTTAATTTAGTGGGCAGTTTACTAATGTTAGGACATAAAGGTACTGCCTACAAGTTCTTTACGAATATTTCCACTTATATTATTTATTGAATACACTGGGTGCAAAGTTTATAATGCAGTGGCTGCAAAACACAATAGTCTGATACAGCTATTGCTTTAACATCCATATATTTTGCCATAGATGTTTACCAATAGCTCAAGCAGAGAACCCAAAGAGTAGCAATTAAAATAATCCATCCTTGTAATTTAAAGCTTCCTGAGCAAGGAAGTGGAGGAGCATTATTGTCTCCGGATTTAAGCCTGCTGAAGACTTTCAGATTGTGAATTCAGGAACCTGAGGGAGGGCAGAAAATTTGAGTAAGCACATTACCACTTCCTCTGGAGGAGTTGGTTGCTGTTCCAGTGGTATTGTAACCACTAAATGTCACCATGATCTCTCTGGTCCAGCTCAGCACTGCTCCACAAACTCATCTTTTTACAGTCACTGACTCAGCTTTATGAGTAGCTTCTGTACCTTTTTTTGAGTTCAGTAGGAAACGCAACTATATATTTAGGGTATCTTATAAATAACTCTGCCCTCTACACAGCTGACACAAAAGAAGGTTTTAATTTCTCACTTTGGTAATGATTTACAGCTGTTTTTCCATTTGGCTTATGAAACATTATATATATGCATCAATGAATGTTTCATATGTATATTTTTATATATAAACAGTGAAAAATTACTTCTGAGAGTCACTTGCTAAGCCACCATATTTTATGCAGAAAACATGTCTTGCAGATATACTAAACAGTTCTTGCTGCTATCACAATTAAGCAGAGAAATCCTCATGCTTCTCTTTCTTTTTCTACATATATTTCTCAGTAATGAGGATAGAGCTATGATTCAAGATGACAATTTTTGGACAGGGGAGCTATTTTTCAGTTGGTGATTTAAGGCAAATGAAGAGCTGTTTATTCTGGAAAATGCTTTGCTTTATTTCCTTTTAGGAAAAAAAAGTAAGATTACACAAGGTTAGGAGGTTTTTTTTCTAATTTAAACTAAATTCTAATCTTGGCAATATGCTTGCCCTGTTCTTAGGGTTTTGGGGTTTTTTTTGTGTTGTAATTTGGGTTTTTTCCTCCATTATCATCAAATGATCCAAGCTTTTCTTTGTCTCAGCATTTGAATAGGAAAATGAAAGGTGGATGAAAAGTCAGGAAACAAAGGGAAATTCTCCCCTGCTGGAATCTGGGCTGTGACCTCAGGTCTGCTGCATGAGATGAGCATGTCACTCGGCCTGTGGCTCGGCTTCCCAGTCTGTAAACAGGGACTATAACTGTTTTTCACTGAGATGCTTCTCAATTCACATCTGAAAAGCACTAAGCGTGATTAATATCCAAGCATGTGATGTCTGACATGCAAAAATACCATGCTGCTTAATCACTGGTGCCTTATGGATGTTCTTTGACATAAAGACAGCAGCTGGGTCTCTTCAAAACAATCCAAAAAAATCTAATCACTAATGATTTACTTGCTATTCACAAGAGGTGTTTTACGCAAGTAATTACACAGGGACTAGGAGTTTGAACAGTGATTCGATCAAGATTCATCTGCATGATTGCAAACATTTTAGTATTATTTTTCAAATATTTCTTTTTAAAGAAAATTAAATTAAAATTTCTTAAAGCCTGGTATTTAGGATCATGATTTTTTTTCAAGTGTTTAGTGGGAGATAAAGGAAGTCTAGAAATGTGGAATGCGTAATACTGAAAATGGCTTGTCCTTTTATTGCTTGCTTTCACCCTCCCACTTAAGGTGGATAGAGGAGGTCATTAAATGATCAGTCCCTTGCTGTGTTACAGGCACTCCTGTGTCTCCCTGCCCATCACCCACTTCTGGCTCCCACAAGTGCTAATCATAATTAAATGGAACAGCCAGTGCGAGTAATAACACGGAGGAACAAAGAAAAATCAGTTCAGTCGGGGTAGTCTGCTTAGTTCTTTTTTGATTAAGAACTTCTCCTCAACAGTGTAGACCTCTTCCTATTTAAAGGATTCACTCTCTCTGCTGACCCCAGTGACATTTTCAGTCCTACCTTTCTTGCTCACCCATTTTCTGGTTTTAGTATCCTGTTTGTGTGTGTACACACAAGTGTTTGTGTGTGTCAGAGAGGAAGGAAGATACTACAGCAAGCTGGATGAAATTCTAGACTTATTAATACCTTTGTCATACTTTATAATTCATGCAAAAGCTGATTTTGCAGTCAGACTAGATGGTTCTTGTAGATCCCTCCCAACTGAGCTATTCTTTCTGTTTTCTTCTATTCTGTTCTATTCTGCAGGTGACAGGAAAGTAGAGCTTGGTGATGCAATAGCTTTGTTCAGGAAGGGGTTTAAGCATGGACATATATATTTTAAGCCACGTGTACAGCCTTGTGGATGGCAGTGAGTATCTGAAATTCCTCTTTGGCCTTTAATGGAGCTTGCTACTTCCACACATCCTGAAGTGTCTTTTAGTGATACTGATACCCCTTGTGATAAGATTAGAGAACGTTATTGATGGGGGTTTTTCTTTCTAATTGCTGTCTGCTTCAGGTTTTCTTCTAAAACATTATCATTCCCTACATTTTTTGGTCTTTCACTTCCTACTTTTCCCCAGTGCCTGTGCTGCCTGCCTGAGCGAGGAACACCTCCTTTCAACCTGACTTCCATTTCAACTCAGCAGGCACCGCAATCTTTTTCTTGGCTCCTGGTATCTCATCTGATCAGACACCATGCTTTTATGCTGGCTCCCTGCATCTGTACTAGGTATTTTGTTAGATTATCAGGCAGAACTGAAAGCTTCCAGCTTGCCTACCTTCTTGTCTGCCAAATTGGAGAGAGGGGAGGAGAGAAGGGAAGGGGATAGAGAGAGTGAGAGCTCTTTAGTGTGAGTCGTCTTAACTTCAGTCCTTTCCCTACTCCTGGGGAAGTGCTACTTGGTATCTCTAGTGTGCATGAAGATTCATTGCTTTGCCCTGAACAGAGAGAATTCCCAGAGCCTTTGATAATTTCCTATTCTTAAACAGTGGCTGTATCTTAATGGTGAATTGCAGGAAGTTTAAAATAAAATGAAAAAGCTCTATCTCACTGAGCCAGTTAGGCCCTTCATATGTAACTCTTGCAGCTAACATCAAAACAATAGCAGAAAGACAACTTTATCTCTAATAAAACTTTCAAATTTAGTAAGGAAGTCTGGTGGTTTAGTAATACAGGGAAAGGATCACTGTTTTCAACTGCATTTATGTTCCACTTTTCACTACTGCATATCTAGTTTCAGTTACTGCACACTGAAACAACAAAAACAGTTCTCACACTACTCTAATGGTTTGGGATCTTCTAAGTTGCATGAAATAAGTAAAAATGGTGATAAAGGCGTGCTTGGCCAGGATCACTGATCTGCACATAGCAACTATGGATAATGTAATTGGTGGCCACTAAAGTAAAGATGAAACGAGGTGTTAGTGTTACACTCATATTAAATGGCATCTGGACTAAAGCATGGGTTCAGCTCCAAAAAAAAAAGAACAGAAACTAAATTATGAATGTGAAGAGATCATAATTTGGTGCCCAGGTAGATTTGGTGGAGAGAACTAGGGTTTCTGCTGCACATCTTGCTTCTCAGTTCTCCTCCTGCCTTCTTCCTCTTCACTGCCACTTTGCAGGGAAGCATTTATCTCCCCTCTCACCATGGCTGCACCCGCTCTCTGTGCCTGCACACCAGAGGGAATTAGATGATTATCGGGAAGAATTACAGTGCAGAGCAGCCATTGCATGACGTATTCAAAAGCCACAAGAGACCATTTTCTGTTGGGTGTTGACATCTCAAATTCTTTACCCCACAGCTGCTGTTACATATAGTTAAAATAAGACACAGATCAGTTCATAACACACATGAAAAGCTGCTGAAAATAACTAATGTGCTTTGTGGTGACATACATCACTCACTGATTTGTTTGAGAGGACAAGTCAACCACACACGTTTGATTATATCTGTTTTGGAATTTTGCTTTTGAAAAATCAGTTTTAAGAAGATAAAAAACATTTTTTATAGTTTAAATCTGTCTGAGTCTTTCAGGGTTCATGGAGAAATGCACTCTCCAGTTTACATAATTCCCTGACCCTTTGCTACCTACTTGTTCTGGTTGAAGTGAGTAAGTCAAACTTTAATGCGATTATGTGGTTGGATAATAACAGAGAGCTCTTCATCCAATTAAATTGCTCTGCAAGGTGTGTAGTATCTGATAAACCACAGACACTACAGAAAAGAAAGAAACCCTTGTTTTCTCTTTCCCCTTTTTTGTTCTCTGTCAGTTGGCCTTTGTTTCCTTTTTATGTCATGGGATTAGGTTGAGCAGTTTATGCCCCTTGCTTATTTTTCCTAGGAAACCATCGCTTAATCCTTGTCTTTGTGCAAGTTCATCACTGCAATGGACTTTTGCTCTTCCTTTGTATCTACTGCAATATTTCAGGTCAGTTCTTTTTCCAGTTTCTTTACGTGGTGGCAAGTGCTATTATCACTTCCTTTCCTCAGCAACCTGATAAAGCTAATTCTCCTCATCTCAGCCCTGTATAAACCTGTTTCAGTAGAGACAGTGAATCTGTGCCAGGGCAGAACAATGTAGATAATGGTGAGGTAAAATGATACAAACTGTAAATCAACATAAAAGTGGCCTATGCCTGTATTTGGCAGCTACAAGCATATAGACACAATAACTTCACGATAGCTTCAGCCCAGATTGTATTTGCTGCAGATTCAATGTGACCAGGAGCAAACTTTTTGCTAATATACAATCTTTCTTTAATGCAAGATCCCTCACTTTGCACGAGATAACAAGTATGAGGCTTTATTTTTATGGACAAAAAAGGCGTCTCTGACCTAAACACGTTATGTTTGCTTATGTACAAATCACCTTTTTCTCTCATGTGCTCTCTGCTCGTTTCTGTGAGCAGAATATAACACAAAATTTTATGAGTATATCTAGAGCTTTAAGAACTGCCATTTTCCCCAAAATTTAAATGATTGCTGGTGTAGTGAAATCATCACCTTCATGTAGGCAGTACTAAAAAAAGATGGTGGGACTTTTTTACAGCCTTCCTTCCAAGAAAGTGAGAAGTGATGACTCCTTAAAATCCAGAAAACTGATTGCTTTAATACTAAGCCATTTAAAAGACAAATGAAAACACTGATGCACTTGAAGTCAATGACAGGACACTTAAAAAAAAAAAACATACGGAACAAAATCCGTTGTTAGATACTTCTATCTCAGAATAAACTTGTTATATATATCTCACAAGAAATATAACTGTTGTTTAAATCATTATTAACAAGTCTGCAGCAGACATAAAAAGTTGTAGTAAATCATGAGAACAGTCTTATGATACACAGTGGTGTGAGGTACCAGCTTAGAAGCTGGTAGGCTGACAGCCAGGGTAGTGGAGTTGGTAGATGTGAAGATCATATCATCAGACTGTATCGGCAGGCAGACATTGATGTTCTTTATGGGTCTTTTTTCTCTTTTTCGTTTTTTCCCCCTGTTAGTCAGTAAGGAGGAATAATGCCTTCACAGATAACCATCTCTGAGAGCTGTTAAAGGCTTATCATGAAAGACTGATATTGTGTTTGGATATGTGGACAAGAGAGTATTAAGTAAGAGGAAAATGACCTTGTCTGTAGTGAACATTGTAAGTGTCAAAGGAATACTGAACACAGAGTGTTCAGTCCAGCTATCAGGTGAGGGTTAATAATAGAGGATCTGAGGCAGTGTTGGATTCTCTGTTTTACATTGTTAAAATGAGATTTACATACATTTCTGTCTTTGAATTCAACTTAAGGCAAAATCCAGTCATCTTTTATGTTAAGTATTAAACTGGATAGCCTTTTGTGTATTTAGGTGTCTTACATTCCCCTGTTCTTTCCTTCTTTTACTTTGAAACCTTTACTTAGTCTTTTTCATTGTTTTCACCCTTTGTAACTACAGGATTTGCAGCTTTTTTTCCACAGTAATATTTCATGCTGGAGTCTTCTCTGCTGCAGCTCTCAAGCAACCCTGTGGAAATCACTGAGTCTCGTTTAGGGGACGGAGGGTTAAGCATTGCCTTAGGTATGCCCACAGCACTTGCAGCTCTAAATAAAATATGGTTTTAATCAAATCTTATGCTTCAGGGCTTTGTGACTGTCTGTAAGAATGGAAAAGAATATTTTCGTTCTTTTTTCTCCCTCTTCTGTTTCCTTAAGAACAATTGACCATTTTTATTTTAGACTTTTCCTTAGCTTGTCTCCTGACTTCTCCAAAACTGATGGGGAGGGCCATTTGTTGAGGATGAAAATGGAAAGAGCAAGCAGTGGTTAGGATAAAAATGGGAAGCCTGTTCTGGAGGTAAATATACTGATGAGCTTTCTTTGTGCACTTAAAGTCTAGCCAGCTTTGGGGAAAATACAGATTTTGAATCTGGGAAAAACAGCTGTCTTGATAGGTTTTGATTTTGTTTTTCAGTCAGTGATGTGGATTATTATCATCTTGGCATGGCTTCAGTTATGAGCTGAATTGTCTTCCCTGTCCTCTGCCTGTGGAGTGGAACTGTTTGTTCCCCAAAGGACAGAAATAATCCTTCTGTCCTTTAGCCTGACAGTGTAGTTCAATGACACAGTTAATCAGGATTACCTGTTTTCATGCAGCTAAGCATTGCATTGGTTTAACTGTACCTGAAAAGGTAACTTAAGTATTAAAAGAGGAGAGAAATGTAAAAGCCTATGTTATTCAGGAATTCAAAATAGATGGAACAAAGGTCTCTTCTGTCTTTAAGTTCTGTGATATAAAGAAACAGCAAGTCATACTTCAGGGTTTTTCAGTTTCCAGATATACTTAATTTTTTTCTTTAACCCTGAAATTTTTAATTTATTATTTCTTTTTCAATATCACAGCTTGAAGCTAGATGACTGGTTCTTTCTTTTTCAGTCTGTTCCTTTCACTAAGTGCATGTCCAGATTACTCTTTCATGCCTCATTTGCTGTGGCTTGCTGTACAAAGATATCAAATGTTTCATTTGCTAGTTTACTCATCCTGCTGCACTGCAGGTTTTCTGAGGCTTTTCTCTGCACTGTCTCCCTGCATGCTTCCCTTTGTTCTTCTGCAGTGCCATGGATGCTGTCTTGACTGAACACCATCCCTACAAATCGTTTTGATCTCTCCATTTAGCCCTGGTATGTTAAAAGTGACGTGGTTTAAAAAATAAATGCATGGAATAAAATTATAATTTCTTTCTGATACAAAGGCAAGGCAGATGAAGGCTGAGCATTAGGATTACATGCCTTTACCCCATGGAGGTGTGTGATGTTGTGTGTGTGAGGTGCCAGGAGAGGAGCCAGACTGTGGCCAGTGCAGAGCAGCAATCCATGCACTTGGGCCCCTGGCTCCAGTCAGATAAGGGATCCCCGGGCTATGCCTGCCTCACTCTTTGCTATTACTGGTTTAATGTAGACACTTAACTTTTAAATGCTTAAAGCTAAAGATGTGCTTCACCTCAGCTGCTTAGGTGTGACACAGAGGCCTGAGGTAATGTTTTCCTTCTGTGCTGAAGCTAAGCTCAACGTGAATGCTTCAGGATCGTCTTCTTGAAACCTTGCTTTGAATTTTGATGCAGCTTATGACATCCCTCCCTCAGGATTGCTCTGTTTAACCACCACTTCCTTTTAGAATTACTTCAAGTCCCTCTCATTGCTATACAGCTGAGGAAAGTCCCCAGGAGATGGGTACACTCTGTACTTGCAGAAAGGGATGCATCTGCTGGAGCAAGAACTGTGAAAGCCAGATGGGACACCATCAACATGCCCTGCACCAATGTCTCTGTTGTGGGGCTTTATGGAAGGCCACTATGCTCATTTAGTCTCTCCATGATTTCATGTAGTGTTGTATAACAGAAGTATTCTCACTCCCATTTCCAGATTTTTCAGCTTCTGGTATTTCAGTACTTAAGAGGAAAGTCTCCTTTCATTTGGAGATCTTACATCCATGGAAAGTTATATTTCATCCGTGCTACGTTGGTCTTAATCTAGTTTTGGCAACTATTATAGATGTATAAATCCTGCCATTTCACACTGTTTAAGAAACAAAACAAACTAGTGTTTGGTTCAAATGGCGAGAGTGGGCATGTTTCTACATGCGAAGTGAATCACCAGAATCTATCAACCAGTGAAGTATTGTGTATTTTTTCCTAAAGTCAAATTACCTTCCAGCATGATGGAAAAACCCTTATACTTTAGAGAAGTCCAGATGCTTAATTTCCAGTAACTTCACTCCCTCTCCAGCATGCTTTTTTTACTAAAGTTCTTTTAAAATTAATTGGGAGTTAGCTGCTGTTACGTGTGTGGGTGGAGAATCAACCCTTAGCTCAACATAAAAAAAAAATAAAACAGATGTAAATCAGACAAAAATTTTATTTTTAGTAAACTTGAGTGTGCATGCAGAGATGGGGAATATAAGCCACATATTTTCAGTTATCTAACCTGATTTTAAAATATACATATTGAAGTCAGGGGCGTTTATATCTTTGTCTTTGGTATTTTTAGGATACTTATTCCAGCTGACAGCTAAAGGCAAAAAAACCCCTTCTAGCAGCCTGTTTCAAAAAATGTGAGGTTCAGTATTCAATTGTTTAATTAAAACTAAACTTTCATTTTAAAAATTAAAGAAAACACTCAGTAAAACAACAATTTAGTTCTTGGAGAAGACAATTATTTAATCTCAGAAGTTTCCTTGTTGCTTATCTTTATTACTTGAATATAATAAACTTTGTGTTTGCTTTAACAAAAAATCCTTGCTAAAACAATAAATAACCCATTTTTCCTATATTTGGCAAGCAATATGCTCCATTTAGTTGATTTCTAAGGTGATAATCCCCTTGAATTATTGGGTTTTAAGTGGCTTCTTATTGAATTTCTTCCTCTGACATCCTGCTGGCCCTCAGGCCTTCCTGCCCCTGAGATCTGGGTACAATGGGGTTTCCACAGACATAAATGAACCCCTCTGTGCAGTAGATGAGATCCTCATCACTTTCACTGTCTTCCTGGCCTGCGCTTTGCAGGGAGGGAAAGCTTTCTGTTACCTGTCTAAACTGGATAAATTAATGAGGGGAACGTAATGTGGTCCAAGGTGGGATTAGTGTTTCTTGTCAGTGACTACCCTGTGGAGAGAAGATTAAGGTGTTTGTCCATCATTGTGGCTTCAACAGATCCATACTCAGCAGAGGAAGATGCAAGACTGCCAGTAAACCCAGTAGGCTCTGGGAAATCCCTGAGATTCCCTGATGTTACACAAAGCTTTGGGGTATCTGCAATGACTTTGGACTAGAGTTTTGAAACCATTTCCTCATAGACATTCCACAATAGTTTTCTGCCATCAAGGAAATATATTGCCCTTGTAGAACAGGTTATTCCAAGGAGTAGGATTAGGAAGCCCTCTTTCTCTGTTTATGGGAATTCTTTATCTCTCATAAACTTTCCCTGAGGCTGCTGGAAGACAAGGATCAAGATGCTAGCAAAAGTGTAGGAGGTACATAAGCAACTTTCCATTCAGTTCCGAAGTAAACGGAGGTAGTCATCATCACAGGACACAGGGTGACATGAAGCCTTCAGGCTGTGAAACCCTACGCTCTCTTCAGAATAGCTTTTTAAAATCTTGGTTCCATCCTAGCTGGAAAATACAGTCAAGTTTTACTTGGGCTTGCCACAATTCCAAATACGTAATTGCTTTCCCACTTGCTGTTGGAGACCTTATATTTCTTATTGTCCCTGTGGTTTTTTTGGGATGGTCTTTGTGATATAACACTACAACACTGTTCTTCCCAGTTCCGAGCATATTGCATTTCTGGTCTGGCAAACTGGAGGAAACTCATAGCTGTCTGCTAGGATGATCTCAGAAAATGTATGCAGGAAGCCCCTGCACACAAGAATTTTGTGGCTGTTCTCTGCAGACTGTGCTTCTCCTGCTGTGAACTACACAGGAATTACATGAGGCATGTCCCAGGATGGCAAACTGTGGACATGGGCTCTGCCTTGGGATGTGGCAGGGAGGGCCCTGGGTGGTTGTAAGCAGAACTTGCTCCAGGATCAGGAAAGGGAGATGCAGTAGCTCTGGTTCTCTGCTGTAGCTAAGGAATCCTCTGAGCTATGGGAATGTATGCCTCCTTCAGCTGGCACTGCCTCAGGAACTTCTGTGAGCCTCTCCATTTTTCCACATAATTGTGTTCAGAGAAATGGTTCACAAAAGAAAGATGCCTATTAGAGAGGATAAAGGGCAGTCCCATGGCCACACAGAGAAGGCAAGATGAAATTCTGATCCTTGTTGTTATAGCAATTTTGACAGTTCTCTGATTTATTATGATGTAAAATCAGTGTAATTGCAGTACCCTTAGGGGGCTTAGAGTTTCTTCTGATGCGGAAAAAGGAATTTATGTTATATATGAGTAGTCAAAGATGCTGCTCTGACTCTGTGACTATTTTAACATCTGATACATTGTCATCTCTCTTGTATGAGCTTCTTCCTCCTATCATCCCTTCTGGATTAGGGGTGAGCCTTTTAACCCACAACCCACATTTGTTTCTTCCCCTTCCACCCTGGCTCCAAAAAAGGTACCTTCAGGATGGCAGAAGAAATATGTGTTAAAGGGCTAGACCATCAAGGAATTATTTTTGGATGTTCTTGACTTGTCAAGGCTATGACAATACTCTGGAGACATGTATCTACAATGGATATACCAGTAACAGAAGCTTTTGAATTTGTTGACAGAGCCTATTTGGAAAATTTTAAAACAGAATGATTGGTTTGGTTGGTACTTTTATATGAGTGTGTAATCTTGAAATGTTGATCTTCACTAAAAGGTGGAGCAAAAAAGCAAATGTTAAGACTGAAAACAAAGAAGTTGTTATTGAAAAAAATTCTGGATCACCCTGATTCAAGTAATTTTCAGAGGAACAGTTTGCAAAACAATAAGAAAATTTCAATTCTTTGTTTCACTTTGTATCAGAAATAACTTCAAAAAATGAAAAATTCTCCCAAAACAGGAAGACTCTTTCCCGAAAGTCCACACCCACTCTTCTGGAGCCAAGGATTGCAGCAGGCATCTGTGAAAGGGAGTTCAGTGAGGACCAGAGCACAAATAGTGTTTTAAATACTGTTAGTGCTATAGCAGGAGAGCCTGCCTTCTCCAACCTGTCTAGTGTAAATAACGGATTCCTACTTTGACGTGAAGCTTGGAATCCAAAACTGAAGTGCTTAAAAAGGATGTGTTGCTAACACTGGGTTTCGAGTGGGGCTGCTCCTGGTCCTGCACCTGAAAAGAAAATCTTTCTCTTCCCTGCTTGATCACTTTCCCTACCTAAATTATTCATCCATGGCATAGAGAAACTGTATCATTTTATGAGCTGTTCTTTGCTACCCTGGTGTTTTCTGTTTTGTGTGTTCCTTGGCCTCTCTGAGGCCTCTATGAGTGGCTTACTATATGTGTTTTTGCAATCATTTTCTGCTCTGCTTATCTGATTGGGTTCGTTTTGAGCTATTTGTAGACAGCACAAAAAGAGACCAGATTAAAATCAATGCAGACATTGTGTTCCCACACATGCCCTGTATTCCTAGGTATTAGAAACGGGAATGAGTCATCCAGCAATACAGTTAAGTACTGACAAATGGTTGTCTAAATCTCTGATAAGTAAAATCTCTTTGACTTATTGCATATTTTCTGTCTCCACATGCTGCTGGTATAAATCTAAGACAAAAATCTACTCTTGGCCTCCCCAAGGACAGAACTTGCTGTCTTTGTTCAGGTATATTTTCCATTTAAATGTGTGGGAGTTTTGGGGACTAGAGCACTGAGACTAAATTTATGTTTCGGGACAGAGGAAAATAAATCCTCCCTTATAGACAACATTTGTCTGTAACAAGGGAAATGCACATGTGTCTCTGCAGCCAGAGAACAATGATATTTTTAAAGCTTTGTTTGGTAATGTTGCTTCTTTCCAGCTCAAGGGATGTCTCACTTTCTAAATCATGCTGGTTTTAGCTGTTAAAAGCTAACAATGGAACAAGTAAAAGTGATGATTATGATAGAAAGGATAGTAAAATATCACCTGAAGACAACTTAATATTTTATCTGCAGTGTTTATTTTAATCATATTCCTTGAGAATTGGGTTGGTTTAGCTGCAGGGCTGTAGTTAAAGTCTTTTTACAACAGTGGAAGGACAATTTACTAGATATACTATTTATGTGAAAGCTCATATAGGAGTTTATTCCTAAAGCTTAAGTGAGAAACAGTCACACAAAGCGATTATTTCAGAAGAATAGAAGAATCCACTGAATAAATTACTGCAGTTATTTATTTGCCATTAACACACCTACTCCAGTCAAAGGTAAATTCACTTGTTACAGCTGAGAGGAGGATAGAGCTGGCCTCTCCTGGCTTTTCATAAGAGTCTCTTAGATTCTGCTTAATGACTGAAAAAGAGCGCATTGCTGAGTTGAAAGCCATCTAAATTTACCTTCTAATTGCATAGTGTTTAATTCTCAATACACAGAACTTTGCACCCGTGTTCTCACCAGGTGCAAGGTCCTGGCATTTTTTTTTTTTTTCCTTTCTCTCACTCTCTTTTTAAAATACATGTGTGAGAGACATTTGGATTTCTTAAGGTTGTCCTGAGCTGGACATTAAAAGAGTGCAGGCTATAAATGTGCAAACATACCCTCCCAAGTTTTCCACAGGCATCACTGTCACAGCCCTCTTGTTCCAAATCTGGGGTGCTCAGGAGCAGCAGCAGCAAAGTGAGTAATGAATGGCTCTGATGACAGTATGTGGGAATTCAGCTGAAGCTTTTTTCTGCATTTGCATTTGCAACATAAATTTGAATGCAAGCAGTTAAAAGATGCAAAAATAAAGTCTCACCCTCTCCTTCCTGAATTCACAGTTTGCATGAGTAACCCCTTGTCAACAGCTCCTTTTAAAGACTCCCCACCTTTTCACCCTCAGGACCCACCCACAGCTTCTTCCCACTCCTGGGCATAAATGGCACTTCTCCTTCTCCCAGAGGCAGCCCTGGGCTACAGCATCCTGTGTGCCTACTGCCCTGAGTGCAAGTCATATTTCTTTGACATCTCTAACAAACAAACAGCACAGCCATTTAGATTTTATTAAAAATAAATTCCAAAAGAAAACTCTGCAGAACACACATCTTCCCCTGAGGAGAGAAACAGAGAGCACAAACATTTGACAGATGTTGGACATGTTGCTTAGTGCATTACTAGAAGGCACTGAGACACTGTGGTAACAGCAGCAGCATTAGAACTGGTGTGAATAGAGCAAAGACTTGGCATAAAGAATGGAGTAAAGGCTTGGTGGAATATTTAATCTACTATATTTTGCTATTATCTCACTTTCCAGTCCTTGAAGGAATATGGAAAGTTATAATGAGAATAAATCATATTAATATAATTCATTTTGTCCTAAATATTCTGCACAGGTTATTGCAAATTGAGCTATGTTCTTGTTTCAACCCTCCTTTACTTTTAAAGTCTTGATTAGGGGTTGTTTCATAAACTCCCTGCCTGAGTAGCATACCATCCCCTGTATGTAATGTCCTTTGCTTCCCAACCATTCATACTCAGTAGAAATGGTCAAGTGGAATTGACCTTTGTGTATTAAAATAGCGTAAGTTTTAAGCTCAGCTTCAGGAAATCTGGTCTTTTAGAACAAATACACAGTAGATGCTGATATGCTTTAAAGCCATTATTTGTCTGCCCAAACAAAACCCTCTGAAAACAGTCTCACACTTTCATATTGAGCTGTGGCTTAACTTTTCCTTTTTTGCATTCTGCATTAATTTATTTGATTTTTCAGTACCCATGTCAACTTTGTTAAATCTAAGCACTTTGGCAAGACTTGATACATGCATCTTCCCTCCTTAAATAAGCAGCATGCAGCCCTGGAAAAGATTTCTTCTGGGTCAAGGGAAAAAAAGAAAATAATTGGACACTGTATTGGGTCAGGAAAAGATAGCTAATGGGTCAACTATTTATATACAGTGAAGCAGATCCAGAAATTAGAAGCATCACGAGAAAAAATAATCTGGAACAAGGTCAGAGAAGGTATTTGACACTGGACCTGTTGTACTTCTAGTGTTCAGATACGTTAACTTGCATAACCTAAATTAGTTACTGTTGCTATCCAAAACTTTTCCCAACCTCAGTTAAATTCAATTAATTCAACTTTTCAGGCAGCCATTTTTCCAGATGTAGAACAAAATTCTTGCATTTTTTGTGTTCCATGAATACTTCAGTATTTAAGTACTCAGAGTTTTACTCCACAGAGCAGTATTATAAAATTGAATCTCTTTCACTGGTTTATATGCTAACATATGATCCATCTTAAACCAGGACAGAGAACAACATCTCAAATATGTAACATAAGTTTTGAAACCTCCATAAAAAGGAACGCTGTAAGGGTGACAGAGAAAGCCTCTGAAATTCTGTTCTTTAACTGAGATTATTTTAGATGTACTCACTCAATCTGATTCTAAATCAAGTTGTCAAACAGAGTACAGGAAATATATATATGTGTGTATATATATATCTCCATAAAAAATGGCCAATTATCTAAGAGTGATTCTTCCACTATGTTTCTTGGGAACTCTTAATAGAGATTAAAACCAAGGAAAAAAGTTCTTGTTGCTTCTTTCCCAGAGCTTACGTAACCCAAACAAATTCCTCAGCTTGTTTTCCTAACTAAATCTTACTTCACGTGCTAGGATTATTCTTGTGATTTGGAAAGACAGTATGTAACAGCATCTCTTGCTGACATCTGTTGCAACAGTAGTTCTGCTAGAATGCTGTAATGAATTCAAGGAAAACTTCTTGTGCTGATTGCAAGGTATCTTGTGATTGCAGAGATACTGTTTCTCTTTTCTGGCTTACCTCGTGATTTAGTAGGGATTTTAAAGAACGGCTACTTGTTAAGGCCTATAATCAGCCCTGCTTCTTGGGAAGTTAGATGCCTCCAAGACTACTTTCACATTTCTTGTGTTCAAATGAAATACTTCGCAGATCATCACAATAACGAGTGAACATACCCTGTGCATCATGCTCTGCCAGTAGAGCCGACCTGAAATTCACAGTTTAGCTGCTGCCTTTACTGCCAGACTGTCTTCACCAGAATACCTTCTTAAGCCTGATCTATCAAATGACTGCTCTGCTTTATGCTGAGATACCCAAAGAAGAGAGCTGTTAAGAAGTGTTTTTGAGGACTGACAAGAAAATCTCAGCCATTAAGTGCAGCTTTATTAAAAAGGGTGACTGTCTGGCCTTCTTGACCTTTAGCTTCCACTTTGCAACTTGTTAGCATCACTTACCACTCAGATGAGTATGATTATAGTCTCCTTCTCTGAAGGATCCTGTGTATTTTGAAAGGCTTTAAAACCTATAAATGCCAACTGTTCCTTTTGATTTACAGCTAAACCTTCCTTCTCAGTCTGTCTGCTGAATCCCTCACTGATGGCATCTAACCATCATTGCTTTTCATGAAAACTTCTAATACACTCCTAATTGTTTGCAAGATTTCTCTCTGGTGTTATGTTGAAGGTGGAAGTCTCAGCTAACTAGGTAAATAGTCTGTGTTCTTATCTCTGTAGCCATTCAGGCAGACAAGCAGCTTCCCTGCTGCAAATGATTTGTTGCCATTTATTTGTTAGAATACGTTTTCCACCTTAAATTTTATGTCATATTTCTGGCTTTGGATCAGGTCAATATAGAAATTCAGTAAAGCTGGATCACTGTAAGTTAAGAATAGGTATATATCTACTTCACCCAACCCCTTTTCCATCAAAGAGAGGTTTTCAGTGTGGGAGTCATGAAGAAGTATCAAGATTGCAATTATTTCACTCAGATTATTTAATGCAGACTTTTCTGCTTTCTAGCCCTAACAAAGAAATCTTTCACATGAACTAAGGTGTCCTGCTTCTGAGAAGCTTGAGCATCTCAGCTGCACAGGCTGAAAGGCTTTCACCACTTAAAAAACAGCTTGTCAAACTAAAGAAATAGTGATGAGCAGAGGTTCAGCTATTTTACCTACTCCAGACTTTAGGAATATTCTGAATTGAAAGTAAACTTTGATGCAAGGTCTCCTCACATCCATGAGCTATCATTACCTAATAACTTTGTGTAGAAAGGAAGATTGGCTTAGACATTTGCATAGCATGGGAGAACATGATGGCTCCTACTTGCATTTCCATCAATGCACACTATATGAGTGGAATTTTTCTAATTATAGAAGCAACAAGTGTGTTCATTTTTGCAGATACTGGCTCTTTGTTTGATATGACAATGCATCAATTAGCAGCAGAACATTATTTATTTAAAATTAATTCTTCTGATACAGCCCAGCTTCCTCATATGAATGTTACCTGTTTTTCCAGAGGAGACAGGGCAGAATCTCAAGTAACTGCCCGTTGTATGTGACAAGGTTTTGTTTAATTAGAAGGAATTTGGATGCCCTTAGCTGCCACATGTCAGTTCCAACAGCTGTTTGCAGTCCAGCAGTATTATGTTGCATGCAGGAAAGGAATGTGGGGATACCATAGTCCAGATTTTCAGATGGTACAAATCTGCATAGCTGCCTCAACTCAAAACAGACCTCTGCTGTTTTGTGCATTCTGAGTACACATCAATGCTGCAAAATGAAGTGTGGTGCAGAAATCACTGCAAAGAGGTAAGACTGGCAGTAAATCCACATGATATGGTACAGTCCATTCATGGAATGATCTTTTGAGATTCATAATCAGGATAACCTTGGTCTCTTCAAGGCCAGGTAAATCAATAAGCTTTATACAGCTGCAGAATATGTCAAGCTTCAATGCTGAGTATATTCTCAGTTATGTGTTTTGGTATTACAGTCCCCAGCATTTTCTGGTGCAAGGTTATCATGTGCAGATCTTTAGGCCTTGGATCCCTCAGCAGGTGCCAGGGCAGGTGTACCCTGTGTTCTTGACTTACGGCTTAAGAGTTCTACTTTATATTTCCTAAAGCTAAACTTTTGTTTTTCACTTAGAACAAAGAGTTTTAATCCAAGGTCACAGTTTTCGGATTTTGGGTTCTTCACTGCAGCCCTTGTATGTGAGACTCTTTAGGATCTTCTGTACCATTCATGATTTCCAGACTGCCACAACTGGAGATATAAGGGATAACCACAACCACCACTGGGAACCTTCTTACCTTTGATGGTGTACCCTGGGACAAGTAGGGGCCGTGTTTCACAACACCATCTTTCTCTTATCTGCTGGACTCTAAATCTAGTCATATTTTCTGGTTAGCTTTCACAGTTAGTTTCAGCATCTTGAGAAAAGGATGCTCTGGTTTTTCATCTTTTCTCCAGAACACACTTCAAATCAGCTGCCCATCATGTGCTTTTTAACCTTTTCTTTCTAGATGCAGGTATTACCCTTTATTATATATTTCTTTGGAATTGAGGTTTACCTCATTCCCATAGCCCTTGACTGTGCTTAAGCTTTGGTTTTGATTCTCACACTGGCTTTTTAAACATTTTTTCCCAATTTTTATTTCTCAAATGAAATACTGACACTGATGCCATAATGATTTTTTGCCTTTTCGTTTATACTTCTTTTATATACCTTTATACCCTTTCGTATTTTTAGTGTTTCTTTTTAGCCTACATTCCTAGACTTAATATTTTGTTGAGATAGGAGACTAAACATCTTAGAAGCCTCAGACACCAAGGTCCTCTCTGGAACACATTTTGTAAGCTCAAAGATAGGTCTGTCCAGGGGAGGGTTCCTCGGGGAGGGAGGTTCACTTGGCCTCACTCACTGGAGAATCTGTGATAGATATACTGATTTGTAAGACCTTTAATTTTATACCCGATCTATCGTGTGTGTGCATTTTGGGGTGGGCATTTCGATGTGCATTTTTGGCGTGTCTCGCCTGGACAGAATGCACCAGGGATCCTTGAAATGAATACCAAGGTAAAAACTCCTTTTTTACCTTCTAACTGTGTTTGGCTCTGATTTTAAGAACAGGGATCAAGGCATCAACACCAGATCTGCATTTATTCCACAACACCTTGAAAACTGAGTGAATGGGGAGGCCTGCTGAGGGCACACAATTGATCTAACTTGGGAAGATGTTTCTCCACAGGAAGAATCCAGCTACATGTAAGACCTGCAAGGAAATTGGTGTTTTTAAGCATCATTACTAAGCAATAAGTCCCACCCTTCTATGTTTATTTTTTAACTATTTTGGATTCTACTGTAAAGAGAAGAGTCTGAAATGCACATTCTGCTTTGAGCACGTGCCAGCAGTTGGGGTTCTTTGCTGGGTTTGGATACGGGACCCTCTATACCCTGAAACATGGAGGTCCAAAAGAAATTAAGGGTGTAATCACAACAGATGATGGTCTTCAGGATAATTTGATGTACTTTTTATAGCATTTTTCCTGTAAAGAACAGAATCTACACAGACAGCACATAGTGAGTAACCACAGCTACCACATGTTCATCCCCATGTCTATTTTTGGCACCCACCAGCCAGTCACAGGGGGCTGTTGGAAGTCTCCAAGTGGCTCCTCTAAAAATGATGAAGGTGCTTGGTATCACTTGTGCTTCATTATTGTGTCAGGGTCCTGAAGCAAGTGGGATTTATTTTTGTAGGCAAATCATCAGCTAAGAGGAAACAGTTGTGCTCTGTGCATATACATTTCTTGATGCTTTTTTGCTCTTGCTTGGAGCTGTTGTAGTGACATCATTGCAGAGCCGTGGGTCCCCACAGCAGCTGCCAATTAGAAACAGAATGAACATATCATTCTCAAATGGAGGAAGTTAACAACTGGCCTTTATTATCATGTAATTAAGTTAAGGATCTGGTCTTGATCTTCAAAGTGTTTGGCTCAAATTGTTTATTGGACCATCTTTCCTTCCCTAGTCAGTGACCACTAACATCACTGCTTCCTGAATGAAGCACAGAAGCAGCTTGCTTGCTTAACTTGTTTTTCATGGCACAAATTATTCAGCAGACATGCAAGACACAAAAATAAGAATCAAACGGACATATAAAAGACACTTATGTAGCCAGTAGCCAAAAACAACTTTTCAGGGAGAAGAGAAAAATCAAAATCGAAGAAAAAATTCAGCTATAATTCACTGTGGGAGGGCTTTTACTGCTATGTTTTAGATCTGTGCAGTTTGTGCCTTACCTGGATCTTTTCGTGTTATGCACAGAGGGAGAAGCTGTGCCCTTCCTCACATTTGTACACCCCCACTGGGACTGTGCTGGTTCTCTGTTTACATCTTCCCCTGCTGAACCACTACTCCTTCATGGCACTTGCACATAAAATCATCTTTTCTATTTTTAGGTTCTCCAACTCACATCCTGGGAAGAGCAGCAGTGCACTGGGCATGTTCGCCTTAATTTATTTATTCCTCATCACTTATTAATGGTGCATAACACATGTATATGTCATTTAGATGCCTAGATTTATCCTTCTTATTTTAAAAATTATGTAATGAAGTCTCAGCAGGCTTGGGATGCTTCTATTTATGTACTTTTTTTGTGCTGACTTGCTTTTGCTGTCTTTAAAAGTCAGCAGGAATTCTGTCATTGACTCCAGTGGAAATGAGAGTGCTTCCCAAGTGAAATTTTCACCCTGTATCCTCATCCCACCTCTAAATTTTCTATTCTGACTAGTATTTAAATATGACACCAGATCTCACTACTGTCTGAAATACCCATGGGAGAGTATGCATTTTTTAAATTGCATTGTAAATGAAACCTTAGGAAAACTCCTGAAAATTGAGATATTTTTAATGTTAAAAACACTAGATAATTCAGCAAACTGAGGATGAACTTGCTTTCCTACCTCAATCTCAATGACCCAATTGCTGCTTCCTTCTTTTAATATGATGACCCAATTTTCTGTTCCATTATGAAGTTACAAGACCAAGCCTCAGTTTAAGATTTTCATCTTTAGGTAGCCAGAGTCTTTCATGTACAGCTAAAAAATTGAGCAAAAGCCTACTGGATTTCCAATTACTGAGCACTTACATTTTTCACCAACTTTAGTAAAAACTGTGGCAACTTGGCACCTCCAAAAGCCAGGCCAGCCTACTGAGGTTCTTTATATATAGTGATGTAGTGACCTGAATTTCAAAAATGTTGAGTACAAACAAGTTTTAATAAACCCAGGGCATCTTCATGTGCTTCACGAATTTGAATATTTAGACAATACTTGACAAAATCAGCAAGAATTTGCCAAAGTCTTCAGAAGTATCCAGGGATGTAACAAAACATTAATTTGGTCTCTTGGGTTCTTTTCATAACACTGGACATGATTTACGCATGTAAAGCCAGAGTGACACGGGTTTAACCACATCCTGTGCTTTCCTTTTAATGATTTTTCTCAATGACCATTACAATATGCAGTAACCCTTTGGTACAGGGAGCAATGACACATCCTGTACCAGAACAGATATGAGCACTGATAACAGAACAGAGATGTCTTTGTTCATCGGTTTGAAAAACAACCAGCTACATTTTTAATCTCTTTCTTTGAAAAACTATTTTGGGCCTCATCTGCAGTGTATAAGGGATTAAATTAGGGGTTGAAGAAAAAAAAAAATCTACAGTTTTCACTTTTCTCCAAAATCCTATCAGATAAGAGAAGTCTCTTTAGCCCTTCCACATACATGTGGGTCAACTCAAACACCCTCATATCATCATGTGAAATTATTCTGATAACAGAATGAGGAGATGAACTCAGTTGTTTGGAGCTTGGTGCTAATAACACCATAGGTCAATCCCCCTAGAGGCCATTCACTTAAGAGTTGGACTCAATGATCCTTGTGGGTCCCTTCCAACTCAGAATATTCAGTGAATCTGAGTTAGTGAATGTGGTGGTTAACCTCTGTCTTCTCCCCTAAAACTGAAGGCTGTTCATTGCCCACCCCTCAGATTTCATATCTAGTTATCTTGTTCTGAGAAATCCAACACTGAAAAATTTTGGGCCTCTTTTCTGCTTCAAAACCTTTATATATTTTTCTGTATCCAAAAAAAATTTATATGCAACTGTCCCAGATGAAAAAAAAAAAAAAAAAATTAAAGTAACCTGTCCTCTTTTCTTCACATATTTTTCCTTTTAGTAAAAATTAAAAACCTCCTTTGGGACTGGACCATTTGCCCCAAATCAAGGAAAATGAGTATGTTTTTCCCATGATATTCATTACTCTGACTTCTGGGCTACAAATCAATATTGTCATCTTGCTTGAAACCCACAGAGTTTGCAATCACCATTTTCCTTTTCTTATTATTTTATTTGGTCCAATTGTGTTATTATTGTACTGCTCTTTGCTCTCCTATAGACCTGTTTGGTAGTAATCACAATGATTTTTACAACAACATCTACCTTATTTGTCTGTTAAATCTTTAAAAACACTAGAAAACACTGGGGAAGTGGATAATGTTTTTGCCACTTTCTATTTAAAACCAACATTCTTAAACTGATCTTTTAAATTTAATCCAGTAATTAATTTAATGTAGTGGCTTTAGCTGGTTATATTAGCCATTTCAGGATATTCTATAAGATGAAGACATTAATTCTCCTATATTTCCCCTGCTCAGGTAGTACACAAGTCTCATTTTACATCTGAGATATTCAGAAAGATCTTCTGTCTCCTGTAAAATACTGCATTTTGATCTGTCTCAGTATTGCTTTGGGCACTTTACTGAGCTATAAGTACATGGCTTTGCCTGTGATATTAGGAGGTTTTTTAAAAAAACCTTCTGGTTTACACTAGATTTGTTTCTACACATTAACAGAATAAGATCCTGACCATGTTCCAAAATTTAAAGTCCTTTCATCAGCTGTGCTGGGATATCAGTTGGGCCCTTGCCTAGGAGATAAAAAGGCAGAACAGACAAATGGAAAACAGGGAGTAGTTGTATGATAAATTTTTATGTGAGACTCATTGTGTCTTTTAAGTTCAGCCTTAGCTAACGCTCAGTTGACTGAGGGCCACCTCTCGCTGACTGGGAGTAGAAGGCAGCACTAGATTGGTTTGAGTGAGGGGAGTTGCACTGTGCTGGATGACACTGGGATGTCACCAAGGTCCCAGGGAGCTCGCTGGATGTTACAGCAGAAATGCCCCAAAGAGGCTGCACTGAGAGATGTCCTTTTCCACAGGGGAAAAGGAGAGCCAGAGAGAGAGGGGCTTCTTTGGGATGTGGTCCAGGTAACAAGGGAGACAACAATGTACACAGAGACAGTATGTTTTTTTTGGAGAAGCCTATGAGCATGAGAGCAGGGTCCCAAGCTCTTTGCAAAATTCTTACCAAATGTCAGATATCTGTAAGTGAGCCTGTACTTGCTTTATCGTTTTGCCTACATTTAAATGTAAACTCAGATTTGTCCCTTCTGAGTCCTCAGACTCCCAAGTTGTCTTCTTGCTTTCTCTTTCTGTCCTCACTAATCCTGCATTTCTGGCTGCACAGGCAGGAAAGAAAACCTAAATAAAAGGGGGGGAAAGGCAACTCACATGCGCCTGAAACTTTGGAGATACTGGAAGGTTTGCTCCTTGTTGAAAGACACTGATCCTGGTTATAGTTTGGGAAAGAGTTGCTCCAGGTATCCTGTCTGTTTTCTGACAGAACAGAATAATCTCTCTATTCTGACAAGGATTTTCTTAAAAGGAAATTTCTTTGTGCTCAACCTCAGGATCGAATGAGGTTGAGTGCCTCATTTTAATCACACTGTAGAGTACCTCATTTAAATCACACCACACATATTTAAGGTAATCCTGCATAGATCTGTTTTTTTCTGGTGGGGAAAGCCCATCCTTCTCTTCCTCTCTGCTTCCTAGTCCTTATTTTGTAGCCCAGTGTATGTGATCTCTTGTCACTACAAGTAAAAGGTCAGGGGCTTTCTGTTGACCTGAAAATGCAGGGATTAAAAACGTGCCTGGGCTTGTCCTGGCCTGAGCTGATTTTAGCTTGTGTTTGCTGTGATAACCATTGCCTAGCAATCAGCAAACCATTCCCTGCACTTCTTTTAGTTTAGCTTTAATTTTGGGTAATAACGTGAAGCTCCTCTCTGTGGATTGACCTGTCTGTGACTCAAGGCTGAAGCATGAAAGAGCATTGGGTCTTGCTCTCATCTTCCCATCACCCATCATGCTCTCATGGGGTTTGTCTGATCCCACATTTCACTCTGCTGAGGAACGTGGTGTGAATCTTGGGCATGGTCCTGTGCAGTTCCAGGAGCTGGTCTCAGTGATCCTTGTGGGTCCTTTCTGTGAACGAATTGTCTCAAAAATATCAATTTTTGACAGGATCATTTTCCTTTTCAGGTAGAAATACTTTGATTAGTATTGCTCCATATTGCTTTGATCTGAAGGAAAGGGGAGTGTTCAAACACAGCTCTCTCCTTGATATTGCCATCACTTGCCCCATCCAAGTCATCTAACCCCAGGTTCTAAATTCTACAGGATTCAGACACCTCAGATTTTTTGCAGATTCAGGCCAGAGATATTTATTTCTAAGGTCCTCACTTAAATTCTAGCAAAGCAAAGATCTTTGTAGACCAACACCCCAACCTGCAGGTTATCATTTCTTTCCTTCTTGTGTAACAATATCCTTTGCAGCCTGTTTTATTCAAATACTGGTTAGAGCATTAGGCTTTTGCACAACTTTGCTTTACGAGGGAAAGTCTCAAAATATATTTATTGCTACTATTTCAGAAGAACTTACATTTTTGTTATCCTAGGAACAGTTGCTCAAGAAAAGAGAAAAAAAACCCACACTGTCAAGAAGAAAAAAAATGCTAGTTTTTCTTTGAATATAACCCCCACCCCAAATTATTCACACAGTTCTATTTCTAGACAGAATTTTAAACCCTTGACTACTTCAGAAGGAAAATGCTGCAAATTTCCTCTAATAGGTTATCTCTGTGAAAAGGAAGAGACTGGTAATCAGTAACCTTTCTCTCTTTTGCTTCAGAACATTTTAATTGTGTTCCAATTACTTCAACATATTTAATATACTTCCAGTATGTATTTGTACAGTATGCAAGCAAATGATTTTCCACAGCCTCACACAATGTAGTGAGTCATAAATGATTGCTGTTCCCGCTCCCCCCCAATCAGGCGTGAGTCACAAAGTGGTAAAGTCTGTCTCCCTGCCGCGCCAGTGAAATCCACCTGAATCCAGGCAGCGGGAACAAAGCCGACAGCCGAGTGGCACGCGGAGATCCCTTGGCGGAGCAGCGCTTTCCCTCACGCATGCCCTCACGCCATCCCTCACGCATTCCCTCACGCCTTCCCTCACGCCTTCCCTCACGCATGCCCTCACGCCATCCCTCACGCATGCCCTCCTGCCTTCCCTCACGCATTCCCTCAAGTATTCCCTCATGCCATCCCTCACGCATGCCCTTATGCATTCCCTCACACATGCCCTCACGCATTCCCTCACGCCTTCCCTCACGCATTCCCTCACACATTCCCTACCTGCGGTGGACACGGGGCCTGTTGCCGCCTTTCGGGGCCTGCCGTGTCCCGGAGTTCTGCCGAGCCCTCATGGCCCACAGCCGCTCCGGAAAGGCCCTGTCTGCGCCTGTGCTCCAGCTGTGCACCCTGTCCCAGGGTTACGGGGGTGGATTTCCTAACCGCCCTGCATCTGGCACTGGAGTTTCCAAGTTTTTGGGCTGTGTGTGGGGACAGACTCCAGTTTGAGTCCGTACCTCAGCGCGGCAGTCAGCCCCTCCGCTGCACTGGTGGGGTGGCGGCAGCCGCTGAGAGGGTTTTGGCAAGTTTATAGCTGTGAGCACACAAAACCTCTGCTCCCCACAAGCACATGCAAAGGGAAGAGAAGTGCCTTGAAATCAGAGGCTTCAAGGTGGGTGGCATTTGCTTCCTTCCGTCCCTGCAAAATTAAAGCAATTTCTTTCCACAAAGGAAAAAAAAAAAACACTCTGTGATTTGGTAGTGTAGAGAAAAAATGAACCTTTGAATGTTCATTTCAAGATCCATGTTAACTCGGCCTACCAGACTCACCAAGTCCTTATCTTCTGTTGATAAAGTTTACCAAGATATTTTCAAGCAATTTTTTTACCTCTTGATGTACTTGATACAGTTTCCTGTCAATAACAAACTATTTGAATAGTATCCTGGCAGTCAGACAACTTCACAGCTACCCTTTCCTGAAGTTTCAAGGGAGCAGAGGTATCATCATTCATTTTTGCTGATATATGAAAATGAAATGTTCTTAAATCTGATATTCCCAAACACCTCTATACTGTAATTTTTAACTATATGATTTTTTTTTTTTTTTTTTTTTTTGTCTATTNNNTTTTTTTTTTTTGGTCAATACTGCCTCTCAGAAGCAGATTGACCAGCTCTAGCAATGAGTGAAGGATCAGGTAGGGTAGAAAAGTTACCCTTCAAAATACTTTGTAATGTACCATTAAATAATTTTCTTCCCACATCTGAATTTTCTGGTTTGCATCCCTTTCTAATTTTGCCAAAAAAATACCAGCCAGGGATCAAAGCCATATTCCTCTAAACACATAGAAATAGTCTTTTCCATTAAAAACTCGATATTGTGGAACCTTTATTATACAAATATTTTAACATCTGCACAACTATTTTTTTGAAGAATAGTTGCACTGATTTCAGCATGCTCTTCAGGCATGTGATTTAGCTCACTTAGTTTTGATCATTTAAATGTTAGATGTCTAGTCTAACCAACCTTCCTAGGTTCCCTCTAGAGTCAATGGAGAGAGATTTTCGCCTCCGGAGGGGTGATTCATACCTCCTATCTTAGACTTCTGCCTCTCTCAATTGACAACAGAAGTGTAGCCTAGACAACTGTGTAGATTAGATTCCTATCTCTTAGATTAGGTGAGATAAGTCCTATTCTTGGCCATCTTTGTGCATACAAATTTGCAGGATTGAAGCTAAGTTGAAGCAGCTAAAATACCTGTGGGGGCTGACAGATTAATGGATTTATCTAGAAGATTTCCAAACTCTGAGTACAAAACAAAGACAAATCTTCTAGGTCTTTTATGGAGGAAAAAAAAGGAAAACCAGAATTTTTTTTAATATTTACCTTTCAACTATAACAACATGGTAACAATAAAGAATAACAATATACCTATTATAAATTAGCATAAATTAGTAAAAAAATCTGACGGTTAAGATGCAAATTTGCTAAGTGTATTTCAGTGAGGCCCCAAACATAGCCTTGAGTTTTCAGCAACTGCACATGGCTTCAGCTGCATGCTTTAGTACAATGGTGCAGAATTTACATCTGAGTCATTCCTGACTTTTTGTCCCCAGATTTCCCTTCATGATAAGTCAGCTGGCTCCTGTCAGGCAATAGACACTGTGCAAACCAACCAGGCGACCCACCTTCCACATTTCAAGAGTACGAAAATAAAATTTAGTGCTAAGGGCAACAGACTTAAAATGTTTTCATTTTGTGAATACTACTGAAAAACCTCTCTAAAGGTCTGGTCTTTGCAATGGCAATCTACTTGATGATAAACCAACAAAAGTGAAATGCAAAGAGATGGGAGAAATCATAGTCTCCAAATTTCAAATATTCTTCTTTCCACTATTTCTTTTCTAGTCTTTGACCTTCTTTCTTCCATCTTTCCTCAGCTATATCTCTCTGCCCTTTCTGGCCTTCTCCCTTCTTGCCTTTCCTAGTTTCACCTGCAGTTTCTAAGAGCAGAGCTCATGCATTTGGGCTGACTGAGAAATTGTCTACATGGGTAATTGTCTAGGTGGATAACTCAGAAATTGTCTAGACGGGTAATGTTAAATTGTATTCCTACATCAATTGTCATGAACTCATCTCCCATTCTCAAAAGGAGTGTTTTTTACAGTTGTTAGGCCTGTGTGGAGCGTTTGGTGCATGTTTGTGTGCCAGGAGCCTCAGCTGGTTGGCTTTGAGTCACACTGTTCTTACCCAGAAGAGGGGGCGGGTCCCTCCTCTGATGAAAGGGCTGTGCTTGGAGCGTGGAAAGAACCTCAACTTGAGGTGGCATGTCTTCTGCCTGTGTTCCTGCTTTACCTCTCATGCCGTTTAACTTCCTAAAAGAACCCCAAACCCAAGGTAAGTGAAGAGGAAGGACTGTGGGTGAGCTGGGCATGCAAGAACTATAATTTGGGAGACATGCTCAATTTACCACAGATCTGGTGATAACAGCTCTGAAGCATTTTGTCAAGACACAAGTCTTGGTTGTCTGGAGTGTCCTAAGCTGCTTGTACATCAGAAACAGAACAACCATATTAACACAAGCTAATAATCCTTGTTTCCTTGTTGAATAAATTGAGTGTATGGAGCTCATCTAAATGTATGTATTTTTCTTCTGGTAGTCTTACTAGCTCTTTCAGAGGTAATTTAGCAAATTCCACATGGTAGCATGTGAATAAGAAATAAGAAATATAGACATGTGTCAATATATTATTTCTATAAAAATATAAAATGAAGACATATAATTCTGTATGGATTTGTATCTATAATTGTTGATGACTGTGTTGATATATATATAATTGTTGATATGTCCCTGATGGTAGCAAGGCAATAATAGTACTTCCCTCTCCCACAAGGGAATACAGGATGTACTGAAATTTGTGAGGGACTGTCATGATGATTGTAACTATGTATATCATTGTGATGTGAAATATATTCTTTTTATATAGTTATTTCTTTTCTGCATGTACTGAATAGCTTTTCTTCTAAAATCTCTGAGGTAAGGATACAATTAACATTGTATTTTTCCTCACAATATTTTGTGAACTATAAAATAGCTTTTGCAAAAGTAAGAGGCTACTTCAGTTAAAGGTAGTAAAAATGCTGAGAAATAAGAGCATGAATAGGAGTCCACGAAACAAATGAACAGTGGAAAGATTCATGAAGAAATCAGAAGGAATAATCAGAGATCTAGCAAACATGATCTTTTTTATTTGGAGGAAACACTGAAGAAATCAATAGTTTTTAGTCTTGGTAATCCTCAAAAATATAATATTTAATTGCAAAAAGGAAGGTAATAGACTATTCTGTGCTAGAGAAAACACACCAAAATAGTTTACACTCAAACAAGGAAAATATTAAAAGCAGTTTAGAGAAAAAATATTTTTCAGGAATGGTTTCCAAATCTGTATTTCCACACAACTGAACATAAAAATAGGAAGGGAGGGAGGGAGGGATGGAAGAAGGAAGGAAGGAAGGAAGGAAGGAAGGAAGGAAGGAAGGAAGGAAGGGACCTTCAGCGTTGAGACCTTCACACAACCTTCACACACCTTCAGTGTTTTTAAACATATAACTTTGAAATGCACTGTTTCATCTGCAGTCTTGAACAATCTTCACTGAGGTTGGTGCTGAATAGGTCAGACCTTAAGAACATTTCTTTATCTACTTCTTATGGATACCAAGTGAGTTCCTCTCTGTACATCTGTACATGTGTATATTTGCAACTGAATTTTTTTAAATCTGTGTTTAATTTTTCAATGATGGCTTTTCTTAATGCAAATTTTGCATTATTTATGAGAGCATTTCCATTTTGATGATCATTTAATCTGCAGACTATTCTGTTCAGATTTGACCACCAAAAAACCTTTGTGAGCCTTCAGTCCTGCTCTGCATAGATGTTTGCTTAGAAATGGATTTTTGTCATGATTCTACCCTTCGGCTTTCTGCTAGCTTCTCTGAAATTTTCACAACTCCCTGGCTCTGCCATCGACACCACAGTAACCTATAGATCTATTTGTGTACTAATGCAGGCAGCTTATCTATGTACGTGACAGTATAAATAGATTTCCTTGGGCTAATTATCTCTTATTTAAAATGCCATTAAGGGGGTGACCAGTGATACCCTAGATTATTTCCTTTTTTATCTTTCTCTATAAATTTCCTTCTTATTACATGACAGGATCTAAGTGCATGCACTAACGAGTATATTTCAGTGTGTTGAAAGGTTTTATCCACAGATGTCACTTATAATTACCTACCTTTTGTTTGTATTAAAAATAGAAAAGTCAGTCCAGAACTAATAAGTAACATAGACAGTATAATTTTATGGTAAAACAGCTGAGGACATATGGCAACTTTTGGTTTTTTGCACTTATGATTAATCATTTTTCTATTAAGGCTGCTGAGAGCAGCATGAAAGCTCTTCCCATCCTTTGCCACTGGTGATGTCACTGGTTTCAGTGTAACACTTTCAACAGACATCGTTCTGTATACTTAGATTGAAAATGCAGCCCAAGGGCTCCTTACAAAACTGATGAAAACCTGTTGTTAAGCGCTCTTCTGAAAAGATGTCAGTTTGTCATATCGACTTTAATAAAATCTCTTGGGTGTTGGGCAAAGTTCCCCTGACATACCTGTTGAAAAGTGCTATTGTCAGCATGGTGTCAAACCTGAGTGGGGCTGGGAAAGGTTTAAATCTTATCCTAATATTCAGCTCATCTGTATGCTCACAGGAGTAAATTTTTTGCATAGTAATGCTTCCCATGCAAGCCTGTCTCTCGCTCTGGCATGAAAAACCTTCCCCCTGCCATTCCTGGCCTCATGTTGAGCTGTAGCTCTCTCCTATCCCAGCCCTCTCCTCCCCTCCTGCTCAGCCAACACGCCTCGGACCAGGGTTTTGGCTCATCAGCCATCTTCAACACAGCCATGTTCGCAGCCTGCTGTTTTTGAAATCGTGTCCTCCCTGAGCTTTCAACATGTCTGAGGGATTGCTGTCCTCATTCTCCCTCCTTGTTTCTTGATAGGTTCCAGATCTGATATTTTATTCCGGATCTGCCTCAACTAAAACTTCATCCTGGTCTGTTTTTTCCCCAGTCACAAAATTTTCAGGCTGCTGTGAGAAGCTACTGTCTGCTGTTTTCCTCGGCCTGTGGTACTCAGTTATCTTGTCTGGCTTTTTGTTTTAATTTTTCAGAGAAATCATTTTGGACTACAGCCCATGTTGTTCCTCATGCTTGCTTTATAAAGCTCTCCAAAGCTAATTTGTTCTTTTCTGTTTTTTCATGAAAACTCTTCTGTTTTAAGATTTCTATCCAAGCTTGCCAAAGACCAGAAGGGCACACATAGAGGAAGGTACAGTCTTATTGCACTATCTTCCTTAACTCTACTCAGCCGTTGCTTTTTTTAGTCAGTCTAGTCAGTTTTGGGCAGATACCATGTCCAGTGAGGGTTTGGTGTATTGCTGAACACCACCAGAACAATACTTCTGCTATCCCAGCACGATTCTTTGTGCACTGGGCAGTATGCATTCGGGTAGCACTTTCTTCATCCAGCTGGATGGGGAGATCAGGGCGGGCAGTGTAAAATTCTGGAAGAAGTTCCAACTGGTGGAAGTGGTGCCTTACAGACAGGGAATGTGTTCTCTTAACCTGACTATGATATAGAAGTTAATAATCTTTTCCCTTCTTCTCTGTTGCTGAGAGGAGGAAGGAATAGGAACATGAATGTGCTTTTTGTTGCTTGCCTCAGACAGCCAGAGGCAAATGAAGCTGACTTTCCTAATCACAGATACAAAGCGGGTAGTTTCCCACACAAGAAAACCACCTCCATGACTCAAAAATTCTTTCTCCTCAAATGTTTCTATTATTGCTTGTTTGGATAACTAGGAATTTCAGCAACACTGAATGTGATTCACCCTGGAGAGGGGGAACATTGGGAGGGCAGGAACATTGTGGCCAGCTTTGCACCATGGCAGGGACGGTCGAGTCACACTGTGAGGTATGTGGGTTACAGCACAGCCAGCTGTGAGTCCCAGCTTGCAAGGAGGTTTGCAGGAGGTTTTATTCTCTGTGCAATCTACCTATCACTATTAGTTCAATTAGGAAACTAAAGTCTTAATACTAGTAAGTGCTGAGATCTCTGGCTCTATCCCAGACATTTATTAGGGATGTGTGAGTCAGATAATTTCTTTGGAATTGATGATGTGCTTAAAACTTAAGCTCATGCCTAAGTAATTTACTGAATTGGGACCAGAAAGCTTGGCAGCATTCAGGATTGAACCTTAAACTAATCCAAGCATGTTTTCGTTTTTAGTTAAAGAAATATTCACCTCCCACTACTCCTAGCCCCATCCTCTTTAATAACAATTTCTGTTGGGATTTTTAAATTTTATTTTTTAAATACAATTATCTGGATTAAAAGTTTCTCTTTAAAGTGAAAATTCAGATTTAATTTTTTTAAACGTAGTTTAGTATATGCTACCAGATATCCTGCACAATTTTTTTTTGGACAGATTTACAAAACCACCTTATTATGAGTATAACTCATAGCATAGATTGGTAACATATGTAACTCAATCCAAAAGACAGCAGATTCAGAGAATGAAGGACTCTGATACAGCTACTAAATTCAAAGAAATCTTCTATTGTGCCACATTGTACTATATCTGTGTTTCTTTTTACATTCCCATGCCCTTGTTGGCAAGCTCTGAAACTAAGCTACCTTAAATTATTGCAATTAAAGCACAAGTTGTTAGGATTACAGTAGTCTAATGTTCAGTAATTCTGACAAAACACTGTTTGGTGTCAGGTGTTTCAATGAGAGAGATTTATGTTCAAATATATAGATGATTTAGCTGTAACACACCAAATTCAGACCATTTAACTGAGAATTAATAAAATACTGGCATATTTAATTAAAGTGTCTGTAGATTATGCTAAAAAAACCTCCCTGAAAATAACATTTTCCACTTGGAATAGTGTTTTGTGATGTAGGAAGAGATAAACAAATAAAATATCCTCTGCTTACAGTGTTATGCCTGCTAGACAATATCTCTTTTCCTGACTCTATATCCTCCCATGGTATCCTGAATTATCTGTGTTGGCAATTCAGTAGGAAATAATAGACATTATGGATGGTTGGGAAAAATTTTCAATCAAAACCTAAGGACCCTGCTAAAGAACTATCACCTATGTAAAGTATATATAATTTTATATATTAAATTTTTCTTGAGTGATATGTAGAACAAAGTGGAAGAGAAGGCTTCTTTTTACTAGAAAAATAAATGCCTCTTTCTTGCTTAGTGTATTTTTTTCAAGGCTATGCAGCATTGAGTGGTCTTGTGATGTTATCTGCTCTGTTTTGTTGTCACAGGGTAGTGACTTCTACTGCTACACCTCTGAAGACAATGCTCAGGCCTGGGAGTAAGTGCTGTGCTGAGACCTTCTTACCTGTAAGAAAAGAGTGAAATGCATCTTCAAAAGGCAATTCATGAGGAATGTTTTTTTCTTTAGGTATCAGAACAATGAATACTGTACTCTGAAGTACTTGGCCACGTTTCATTTCATTACAGAGCTATCTGTATCGCTTGAGTACCTATGCAGGCAATCTGCCCTAAAGCCAGGCTCCTTTGGGCTTCTTTATTTGCTCTGAGTTAAAATGAAAACAACAGTATTAAGCAAGAGTTTTCCTGTCATGCTTTAGAGATGAACTTTTCTCAAATTGTGCAAGTGAAGTCTTCCATTTAACTGTCCTGGAATGTTTCGTAAGGTTAGGGGTTCTCTTGTGTTTTCCTGTTATGATTTGCAACCGACTGTGGCAATCAAAGGCCTTCACCTGGAGTTATGTCTGGTTCTAAACATTTTCTAATCCTTGCAGAGTGGTTCACAGTGTCACAGGAATGAAATGGTAGAATGGTTGAATGAAATGGTTGCTTGGGTTCTCACTTACGCAGCGCAGAAGGGGCTGGGTGACTCTCAAAGGGGAGCTCAGTGCGTGTAGCAGAACTGCTGAGTTGTACAGCAGAGCCTGCAGCTCTCTTTCCCTGGAGGCTCGTGAAGACAAGCAGGTTTGCTTCACACGTCTATCCATCCTGCTGGAAGCTGTCTCATATCTATGTGGCGGGGTGCCACACATCCCACTGCACCTCGTTGGCCATGCAAATTAGAAACAAGCACCTTTGGAAAGAGTATTCCTACTTTTAGGGCAAGCCCTAGGTCATTTCTTCACGTTTCTGGCATACATTTAAAACCGGATTTCTGAGAAGTGTGTATAAAATCTACATGTTTTTCCATACGGGAAAAAAGAGCAATCTATTTTGTTTTGAAATTTAAGTGACAAATGATACTGATCTTAATGGGCAAGAAGAAGGGGGTGTGAAGAATTGTCACCTTTTCTAAGGATACTTCCTTTGCTAGGTATATTTGTCTTTCATGTGGTTTATGAGGTTCTTGGCCATCAAGATCAGTGATGTCTCCTTGATCTCAGGTCAACATACAAGACATGAAGAAAATAAATAATCCCCCTTCTTTTTTAATTTTTTTTTTTTTCCTGAGGAGTAATGTGAAGTTGTAGAAGCATCAGTCTCTGGGTGTTTTAGAATTTTGGGGCAACAATGGTCTTCAGTCTTAAGAAACTTTCTTACAGTTTCACACTTGTTTGTGTTTAATGCTTCTCAAGTACAAGTAATTCCAGAAAGATCCTGTGTCCTGCCCATTTTTCATGTGAATTTTCACATACATAATACCTAAAAGCTGGAAAATCTGGACATTGTTACTGTACCACATGCTGAAATTTTCAGGCTGCACAGAGCAAAATTCTTTTAATATACCAGTTAATATTTTGTGTATAACATTTTGTGCATAATATTTTGTATAACATCCGATGGCTGTCATTTTTTGACATATGTAGAGTTATACCACTTCTATATATTAGGTTTTACTACCTAATAATGCGAGGCAGTTTCTTTTGCAAATGAATGCTGAGAAATAAAATTCAGAAGAAATCCCTGTTCACCAATATGATTGTCTCTACAGACTGACAAATGAATGCAGAGTTACAGGATGGTAAAAGGTGATCTGTGCTCTGCATGAAGGCTGTGAACACTGATTTAGGACTTGAGACTTCAGCATGTGGCTTCAAAAAGCCTGGTGCTCAAAGGACACTTCCTTTCTTGCCCTTTCTTTTGAACTGTGCTGTTGTTGCAAGGGAAAAATCACATCCTGCAATACCTACAAAGAGCCTGGCTTTATCATCCACTGCTCACGTCAAGTAGTGTCTTATGTAAGAAGTTCCATTCCCTTCTGTTTAAATACTGATGTAAGGGAAGATAATCCAAAGCAAGCAAGGTTTGCAAGAGCAGACCATAAAAACACACACACGCAAGGAAGAGTATTACAGAGGCCAAGAGCTTGGTATTCATACGTGGCTCTCTTCTTCAGAGTAGTTTAAATGGAAGAAAAGGTGTTCTCTAAACAATGAGTTTACCCTTAAAATACCTGTAAATTACTAAGAGCTCTGGCTCTGTATATGAAATGTGAATTCATATTTACAATAGAATCGAGGGATAGGAATATTTTGAACCTACTCTGGAATAAAAGGAGAGAAGAAAAAAAAAAAAGAAAAGCTTCAGGGTGGAGCTTTAGATTTTCATGTATTCTTGAAAATATTGGAAATGTCAGTTTGGAGATTTTTTTAAGCTAAGGGGATCATGGCTTTCCTTGGAACAGAGACTTTATAAATTCCTTTTTGACTGTCATCTGCAAATCATTTGACTGCTGGTAAACAGAACCCTCTATGTTGTTCTGATAACAGAGGGAAGGCTGGAAATAAGGAATTCCACCCTTAAAGCTGTTAAGGTAGGTCTAAAATTGATGTGTATTGCATCAAAGGGTAGAATATTTTCCAGATGATCCTCTGTTTCTTCTGAGAAAAAGAAACTGAAAAAACCAAGAACACAAACCTAAAAATAATTTCCGAGGTGTTAAATTTCAGTTGCAGAGCATGGGGATTCAATTTACAATTTTGTGTCCTGCTAGGATGATACCTAAATTTGACAGTAAAAGCCACTTTATCTTCTTTCTACTTCTTTTACTACAAATTAAAAGTTACAGTCCATCAATAGATGTAGAGGTCTTTGAAGGAAAAATCAGATAAGAATAACTAATGGAAATTATTTTTCTGTAATCTTTATTTTACAACATCCTTACATATCAGAATAATTGGCCAGAGGAGGTTTCTCATTCGAATGAATCCCTAAATTTTATTGTTGGAGAAAGTGGAAGCTTTTAGTATAGTATCTACAGAAGTATTAGTCATTATAGCCTTGGAAAGTAAGTAGGGATGTCAGCACAAATCAGCATCCACTTAAATTTCAGTACATGCAAGCCACAGAGGGAGATACTTCTGGTATTTCATCTTCAGCCCCCTAAGAACTTATTGTAAATGTGGTGAGCTCGTTGGTCTGTGTAAAGTGAAGGCTGTGCTCTCAGATCCATTCCTAGGAAGCAATGACCACTTCAAACAAACAACAAAAACACCACCATTACCACTGCCATCAACTTTCCTTCCACTTTAGTAAAATAGGACAAGAATGGGATTATGACAGAGAAGGAACTGTGTTCTGTCCTGTGTAGCATCTCCATGTCTAACTTGGACATAATTTTTTTACAGGAAAGCTTCTTATATCAGCAGCAGAGTTTTCAGTGTAGGATTATTTGGCGCATGACAGGGAGCACTGGTCACAGCCTAGGGTGGCTTGTGCGCCTTGGCTGTGTGACACAGCAGGCAAGATGTGCAGCAAGTGCAGCTCTACGTTTCCTCTGGTCCTTGCTCCACTGTGGGACTGCAGAAGCTTCTTCATGGGTGCTTGGCTTGTATTTTCATTCAACAATAAGATTTTGACTTAGAAGATTAACCTCTGCTAGCGAGGTTAGCGACTAATTACAGTCAATCAATTTTCTCTTGTGGTTCTGTGTAATAGTCCAGCTCAAGTCTCCCCCCTTGTCCTTCTTCCTAATATCCTTGCCTCGTGTCCATCTCTCTGTCCCCAATGTGAACATATCTTTCCATGCAGCAGCTTCCTCTTTCACAGGGGTTGGCTCCAGCATCAGAGAGTGCCAAAGGCACAGGAAAGGGAGCTGGCCTGTTTTTGGAGAGAAACTTTACTTTTCTCAGAGACAACATGGTGTGGCATGTTTCTGATGAGTTTTTGCAGGAGCAACAAAGGAGATATATCTTACAAAAGACTTTTTTTTTTCCCCATCTATTTTCAAACCTAAGCTTCAAATAATAGGCTACTGGAATTTTTCAAAGAAAAGATAAGCAGAAATTTTAGGGTGTAGGTCAAGTACAAGATTCTGTCCACCATTGTTTTTGGAAGGGTACTCACAGATTCTTTTTCTGAAACTATGCATAAATCCTCATGTACTACAGTGAAATTGTTAAAATCTCACAGACTGCAGTGAAAATGGTTAGTCAGGAACAAAAAAAACCAAAATCTTTAGAGTGCATTGTTGTTGAACCGTTGATGTATCTTCTACCATTCAGAAGACAGCCTTCTGTTAATCACCTGGTATCTAATTATGTAAAAAAAAAATAATTAAAGGAACCCTACCTCATCCTAAATACACATTTGACATTGCAGAATACAATATTTTGTGAATTCAGAACATAAAAAGACTTTTCAAGATGGGGTTTTATAATTTATTCTGATAAATTCACTCTTCACTGAAAACATGGGAAAAAACAAATTAAGAACTTTAATAACCAGCCAGCAGGAAATACAGAAATAAATCTAAATTGATGGCAGTGCTCTGTGTCTATATGGCTTTCTTTGCAGAGAGTATCTCAGCCTGCAAATTGTCCAAACTCATTAGTATGGAATCCTAAATTCCAGTAAAATTCCCCAGTCCCATTTTTCTTGACCTTCTGCTATTGTTGACCTACTGTGCAGTTCATGTCAGGGCTAACTCTGAGCCAGATATAAGTGGAACAGATAATTCTTCAAGTTTGTTAAAAGCAGTGCCACCTTTTCTAATTTTAAGCTGAAGCTGCCAGTACAGACAGATGCAAATCTGTAGTTTCAAAATAAGTGCAGGGCATGCTCTTTCTCCTTATTCTTCTCAAGAGGGTAACAGTTATTTTCACAGTTATTCCCAGGAGTCCATTAGTAAATCTAAATATCTCTGTGTTGGGGTCATAGGAAAGATTCAAACTGACATTCCTTGCAAATGCGTCACTAGTAAGATCCAGTCTCTTTCCAGAAAAAAAAAAAAAATTAAAAATTTACAAGTATTTAAGGCAATATTTCAGTATATTGGGTGTTGGCTAATCACAGCATGTTATCATGGAATTCTTTATCTGATTAAAGAAAAGACTTATGCACTTTCTAAGTGCTGTGGATGTTTTCCAAAACTGTGTTTTGTGTTCCTACATATTGTATTGCAGGATGTTTGCTGTGGCTCATCCCATCAGAAACCCATATTAGTGCATTACCCATCCCAGCACTGATAGTGCTCCTTACAGAGGTGATATCATTCCATTCTCACTCGCAGTCTCTTCATGCTCTCAGTATACAATTCCATTCTCTCTAAAGTCTATTAAGCCCTTTAATGAACACATACTGATCTGTTGAGGACATCAAATCATGGATTTCTGCTCAAATCTCAGGCCACATAATTCAATTTTGAACTTGGTCTTTTGAGGCAAATATAGTCCTTTTCCTCTTAAATTGGTGATGTTATTTTCAAGCAATGTTGTGTTCTACAGTGCATTTACATTAAAGAGAAATATTCATCCTATGACAGGAATCTCTTGCAATAGTAAACATTGTACAAATTGTTGCAGCTATTTTAAATGCCGTCCTCTCCGTATAATCAGTAAATACAGTTTCCATATGTGACTTCTTTTTAAACTCCAGTATGGCAATGATTATCAAGGCCCTTTTTCCCACTTTAGAAAATGCTCTAACAGGCTAACAGTTTCTTAGTAGTTGATTTACCGTTCTCATTACTGTATGGCATGTGGCAGTCAGTTTCCTGGCTGCTCATCACAAGCATTCAGGAGGATTGAGTACTGAAAAATTGCTTTTCTAGAATACTAATGGTGATAAAAATCACTGATGTTTTATAAAACACTTTTTTCCTAGCAAGCTTGCACATTCAGACATTGGGAATAAATCACATAATATTAGCAAATTGCAGTTGACAGTTTATTTCAATCAATCATGATTTAAAAAGGGAGCTCTAAGAAAATCCAGAATAATATTTTGCAGCTGTCACTCTGTGTCCTTCTGAAAAATGAACCTCTGACTCCAGGCTTCTGCAAGGCCTGCCACCGTGCGTCTGTGGGTGTGGTGGGTTTGTGCACAGGAGCACACACTTGGTCTGTCTGAGTGCTGCCTTATATTAGTTTTATGTCCTGCCCTGGGACTGGCTGCTGATTGACTATAAGGTGTTACAGAGGGAAGTAAATTTTTTAGTACTAGATGAAGCTTTTTGAAGGATCATCCAAACACTGTGTTTTATCCTCCTGTGTGAACAAACACATTTGGCATATAAAGTACCTCTCCAAGCTGCAGCCATATATTGCATCTGGCTGATCAGGGTTCACGTTGCTTTATCATATCATAAAGCACCAGCTCTGTCACTTCAGCTGTTGGAAGATTTAAGGCCAGTAAGCCTCGCTTTTCTCTACAGAAACATAGTTCCCTTCTCTTCTGAATGGTTCCCCTTTGGTTCCTCATGCTTGTTTCTTTCTCCTGCAGCACTGGAGGGGAGGCTGAACGGGCAAGAGCGGGTAATGGATGTAAAGAGAGACCTACAGTCATGAGTATTAGGATTTTTGGAGACTGCACATGAGACACTATATTGCAGAGAGGTGATGAGACTCTGGAGCATCTCAGGGCCACAGGGGATGCTGCCAGGCTTGGGCAGGCTCAAGGTCATACAGAGAAGGGGGTTCGAGTAGCTACAAGCATGGGCACAGAAAGGTAAAAGAAATTTTAATTTCTCCCTGAGGAAAATAGTCATGTACACAGAGGCCAACCAAGAGGGCTGTTTAAGAACAAAACCAGCAAAAAAGGGTTTGAAGATGTTGAGGTAAGGCGGAGATGGACAGGCGAATCACCTCTGGCACTGGTTTATCATATTTCTGGCAAAAAAGCCTGAATTTTATCACCAAATTTTCAAGCTTTGGGGTTTTGCCTATAAGCAAGAAAGCAAGTGTAATATAACCACCACACAGTCACACTCAATTTCGAAGAACAGTGAATAAAACAGTTATTTGTAAGAGGCAGAAGACATAGAAATGGCCAAACAGAACTGTCCAAATATTTCAGGATTTTCAAGGTAGTTTTATCCCTTAGTTAACATCTGCAACATCCTGGGGGCCGGTAGAAGTTATTTATTTCCATTATTATCTAATTATCTCATCCAAGATAATTAGCTAATTTACCTAAGATAGCTGTCTATTTGAAGCTTTTTGTCTAGACTCCTCCTGTACTCAGTGAGGAAAGACAGATCAATTGCCCTCACTGCCTCTCTTTGCTGATAGGGAGAGTTTAGATGAAAAATTTTGACTAACTGTCTAACTTTCTGATGCAGAAAACCCATGGAAAGAAATTTCTTCCATAATAATCAGTGAAGTGTAGAAAGCTGAAAGGGAAGGTAAGAAAAAATGCTGAAAATAACATTGTAGAACACTGGTACCAATGTTAAAGAAAAAAAAAAACCTAATAATTTTCTAATGCAGATTAAAAAATCCTGTATCAATTCAATTCAATTAATAAGTAAACAAATAACATAAAAGGTAAAATAATTATAAACACTGGAAAGATATTGAGACTCACTGTCTCAATTTTTTTTTAAATTTAGAGAAATCTTAGCATCTTTGATCAAACCCTGCTCTTCACTGTATTCATATAACATTACTGAAGTTGAGTACTACATAGGTGTGAAGAGAGAATTTGAATTTCATGTAGTGTGGTGTGAGATCATATACTTTCATTACCTAGAAACTCATATGATGGGAATAAAATAGATTTTAACTAGGTGATTCTCAAATTTCTTGCAAAATCTGGAACATGGCTTTTTTTCAAGGGTTGTGCAATGTTTACTTATTGGTAAAAAAAAGAAAAAAATGCATGCTGAAATTCTCAAAGTTTCAATCTGCAAACAGCCTTATTGCTTTTGGCAAAGGCTGTATTTAACTGTTTGAAATAGAGTGTACATCCTTCTGTTCTTGCATATGGAAAGGGCAGGACTAGGGAATGGAGCTGCTCATCCTGGCTGAGACTCCTTGGATTGCCAAGTGCCGGAGCATCCTTGTCAGCAATTTTAATTCATGTGGAAAGGTGATTCATTGCTAGACTAGGCGCTGTCCTTCTTTCCAATGGGCTCCTGTCAAGGAGCTTGGATAACTTCACTGGGAGCAGGTTTGGGCCTTTGGCACTACTGGCAGGCTATGGTCCTTTACATTGTATATGTATAAGTTTATGTTTATGTATATGTTTATATATCTATTTATGTATATGTATATGTATATGTATATGTATATGTATATGTATATGTATATGTATATTTATATAACTTTCCCATTTTCAGTCTTCAAAATTTAGCAGTTCCCCTTTACATGCTGGAATCCTGCTACCCATAACTATGGTTGCACTTCCCGAATCGTAACCCAATTCATTTTTATTTGAATGTAGAATTAATAACATTAGCAAATAGCACTGTGTATAAAACAGAATACAACATGCTAATGTTAGCTGGGCTGTAATGGATATCTATGCAATACCAGGAACTATTCTTGTATAATGAATATACAGTTACTGGTTTTGTCCTTCATGGGACAATAAATGAAAGAAAAAAATATTTATTCAAAATAGGATGTGAAGATTATTTCAGATAACAAAATCTACAAGTCAGGTTAGCAAAAGGTTACCATAAAGACTTTTCTTTTTCATTAAGTATTATTTCTTCACAAAACAAATTAAAAACTCTTAAAATGTTTTATTGGTATTAACAATAGATATTTTTTATTATTATTATTATTATACAGCAGTAACAAGGCAACAAGACATTTATATGAAAATTGTACCCCTCATTCCCAGACCAGAGATGGATACTGAGCAGGAAAACAAGCAGTTGATTTCATATAGTACCACATATTTCACTTTTATAATTATTTTCATCAGGAGATCTGAAGATGTGTGTCGAGTAAAAATCACTTAACTGTGAAGATACAAATGAGACCCCTTCTCCATGAGTTCCCATTTCCTTTTGCAGCCCCAGAAGAAGCAGCAGGGTAGTTTGTAGGTCAATCATGTGCAGTGCTCTGACTCAACTGTTATCAGACGATGTTGTGTTATCAGTGTTATCAGCACACTTTCTGCTGTGAAATGGTAACACATCGAGTGTCTCCTGCTTCATCCTGCCCATGACCTCATCTCTTTTTTAGTGTGTGCTGTCACTGGGCACTATGTGGCACACATGGCTTGCTGGAAGGGACACAGGGAGTCATGTGGAGTCACAATGGGAGTCATCTCCATTCAGCAGCATCCTGTGTCAAAGTGAAGTCTGCTCTGTGGAGGACTGGATGACTTGTTTGACAAGGCAGTGGAAAATGACAAAGAATTTTTTTCATTTAAAAACTCACATTTTATATTATGGTAGCATCCTGTTGTGTTTTCTTCTGTAAAATATTTCCATAATAATATAAGAAATAATATAATAACATATATAATTACAGCTTTTTGGGGAAGAAAGTGGTTAAGTAAACACACACAGCAAAGTGCACTAGAGACCCTTATGTTTTACTTGCAATGAACATGTAGTCACTTCTAGATTATCGGTGCAGTAGGGAGTGTGTTTGTGTATCACAGTGGTTGAAGGGACTATGTTGGGTTTTTTTTTATAAAATCTACCCACATGCTCCTAAAATATGTTGGTAGTCCAGCATTCCTTCTCCAATAGCTTCAGTGCCCAAGCTTACCACACATTTTCCCAGTTTGCATCACTTTCTCTTTTCAGTAGGTGCACTTTCATTTCGGTGCCACAGTTGTCATCTTCCTCACTGTTTACTTGTGTACACCTCAGGAACTTTGCCAAGAGAGCCTGGGAGAATGTGTGCACACATAAGGGATGGATTATATCAGGGGTGCAAAGCTATTAAACCAAACATGCAATATGACTGCTGCCAGCAACGAGGTCTGGAAATGGGTTGATTAGAAGAAGCACAACAGGAAGGTGGGTTTGAAACTGTTTTTGCTATAGCTGTGAGAAAAGTGTTGCACATCTGCCCCACAGATGGCCAGAGATGGAAGATCATTTCTGAGTCTCAAGGATTCATTGCTGTTTCAATTTAGGATATATGGGGGCTTCAGATTGAAGTGTAATTGTAACACATGCAGCACATACCAAGCTAGTTTTAATCTAAAACTGCATACCACAGGATACAGCTGCCAAGTATTCAGGTTTGTCTGCGAGAACACTTGGCTCACAGAAAGACCAGCATTCTGGGAGGGGGATTTTATGCCATCCTTAGAGGAAAAAAAGCAGATGATCAGAAGATAAAACCAGCCCAGTTATTCCTATATATGCACCAAACCTGTATCCTAATTGCAGCTAGATGTAGCTTTCTGTCAACACACACTGTTAGTTATTACTAACCTGAATTTACATAGAATAGCCTTTGAACTGTAACAGTAAAATGTTTTATGTTCAATTAACTACCAAAATACAAAGCAAAATATTATTTTGCTATCGATTATTTCACAGAATTTTTTCAATATATATGCATACAAAATAAAGTTGAAAATACCTTAAAAGAAACCTTCTAATTGTGATATTTTTAATGTTAGAATTTCAGGAGTAGATGTTAGGAACAATGAAATGATGGACCAGGACACACTAACCATATTAGCAAAATAAGAGGTTGTCTTTACTATGAAAATCACACAGATATCATAAGGAAAAAAGGGAGCACTTAATGCATTAAAACTTTGGGAAAGGGTAGGAGAGATAACACTAATAACTTTTTACTGGGTTCTTGACAAACATATGTTTCATGTTTTTTTGCTTCAGAGCTACTTGAAAACAACTTAGTATTTGATAGCTACTTATGAAACTAGGCAGTGACATCAGAAATAATTTGATGGTACAGATAAAATGTGCTTTTTTCTTTTAAACTGTAGTGCTGAGACTTAGGGCTGTTGATCTCTTATCCACATGTGTCATATGCAGGTACCTGACCAAAAACCAAAGCAACATTTAATGATAATAAAATTTCCTCTTACTTCTCCTATCCACAGGGCTGCTGGAAACAGTCTCTAAATATGAGATGAGATAAATAGTGAGACAGGCTTCAGAAAGTAACCAAATAATCCCATGCCTCTTCTGAAAGAGAAATCTATTTTAGGAATGGGTTGGACAGACTTGTCTTGGATAGCCTAGGTACATTTATTTTTCCTCAAAGCAAGCAGATAGACTTTTGTATGTTTGAAGTCTCTTCTAATACTACACAACTGTGATACCTTTCTTTGTTTTTATTTACATTAAAGAGATTAAGGCTGATTTGGTGAGTATTATACAGGATCTAGAACAAAGAGAGCTCTTTCTCTGATGAATTAACAGCTTCCTTGCCCTAAGGGTCTTAGAGTTCAACTACAGACAAGACTACAGAGATAAGGAAAGCATAAAAAGAAAAGCTCATAATAATAATCACAGTACTTTATTTGGCTTTTCATTAGCATGATTTTAACATTTTTTCTTATCTCCTATAAAGCCATCTCTCATTTACCTACAATAAGTGAGTGCTAACATAAGAGAATTGTTATAAACACACCAAGATTAGTGATAATTCTCATCCCCTTTGCAATAGCATTTCATAACTCTGGGTAAACTGGTGAGTAAATGTTGTCCCTTTCATGAATCTCACATTTTTGTTTCATAGTTACCACTGAATCAGTGTCATTGTATAATTGCTAATGCAGATCCTAGCAGGAAGAGACCATTTTTTTAAGCACCACTTTCAATAACTGAAATTCAGAGCTGGCCTTTCATTTTGATCTAATGTTGTAGACATGTCATCAGTCTCTGGCCTACGGGCAACAGCGCTGAGCAGGAAATGAACTACTGTCAACACTAAACTTTTTTTTAATATTCTCCCTGTAAGCTAATGAGACATGAAGAAAGCAAAATACAGTCTTGCAAGAAAAATTGAAGCAATTTGTTGTCTGTGTAGTCTAAAATAGGGATTACTATGGGTCAGGTATTATTATAGAAAGACATCCACTGGCAGAGTAGGACAGAGGAATTATAGAATCACAGAATATCATGATCTGGCAGAGACCCTCAAGGATCGTTGAGTGCAGCTCCTGCATTCTTATAGTTCTGGAGAGTAGATTAATACTGGGCCAGACAATGACTGTAGATTCCAAAGAGAAAAGACTAATGCTGCTGCCCCAGACTCATGGCACTGGAGGCCACAGATGTTGGACTGGGGTTGTTGCCTTCTGCCTGGCAGAAAATGGAGGAAACATAGACAGTGCAATACAGGTATAGGGAGTTTCTAGGAGCTCTTTAGACAAGTGCAGGGTTAACAGCCCAGAAAGCTCTAGATATGCCTTTGGGCTCAGGTTATGGTGTTAAATAGTTACTCAGAGTGCTTGTCCTATCTTGCTGTCACCAGATTAATTTTGCTGTTTTTAAGTAATTCTTCCCTGAAAGTATGTGAGAATCTGCATTCCATGGGAGGCTGAGTGTGCCTCTTATGTTGGTATGATCTATGTCGGTATGATCTGGACATAGGGTCTCTCCAGAACTTTTACAATGCTTTTGTGTAATGAAGAAAAATCGGCTGAACTTCAACAATGTCCCTGCACTCAACTCTTCCAGAAAGTAGCAATGAGATAGTAAGATGAATGTATTTAAATTATTCTCAAATATTAAGAAAACTACACTTGCAGGAAAACACACCCAACATGAACCTTTGTACTCTCTTTCCTGTGTTAGTTTAGGCATTGAGTTATTATGATTCAATGAGTTAAGACATGAGATTTTGAATGAATTCTAAATTAGAAATACATTTCCCTATGTATATGAATAAACAGTTGTTTTGACAAAATATAAGTTCCATGTGGCATCACTAAAATAGCCCCCCCAATCTTCTTGCTCTTATAGTCTCTTGAAATGCAAGAACACCTTATATTTTAGCTGTCATCTTAATGGTAGATATTATTATAGGGGAAAAAGAGCTAATACCAACTGCTTTTAATTTAGGCAGGATTTCTTTTACATTAAGACAGAGAATTTTTCTTCTATAACCATTTTGACTGGAAGTCATAGGGCCTTTGCCAAGAAGTTTCAATTATGCTTTTAAAATATAAATCCTAGGAGCCTTGAAATTACAGGGTGTGGGTAGCGATATGTTAAATGTTTTACAAGTGAGGATAAATTAGTGCTTTTTGGCTTATCCTGAGTGCTGTTAAGAAACAAAACTGTTCATTTGTTGAAGGTAATAGCAGTTCCTTCCAAAGAGGTCTGTAAAAACTTGAAAGCATTTTCATACAGTTTTGTGAAAATGACACACAAATAACTTCAGAATGTTGAAAATAAAGCCAGCCACAGAGCCTCACCCAGGACATGTTCATCAGGAGGACATGCTGTAAACACAGTGTAAGATGTTTTGGCTGCTAGAGCAACCATGGGATTATTTGGGGTGTGTATTAGCTCTACCCACCTAACAAATTTCCCATGTGGTATTTGGGTGGGGGAAATGAAAAACTACCCCCTTTTCAGGTATGAAACTACATCCTTTTTCAGTTTGAGGTTGTGTATGCCTTGGTCGTTTGGGTGGAGGACACTAACAGAGGCAGCCTTGAAGGAGAGGGTATTTCAGTTGGGCCAGGAAAGATTTCTCCACACCTTAGACTTGCTCATATCAATACTTATTGGGACAAAAGATGCTGTATCAAGAGATAGCATAAAAGACTATTCATAAAGCCTTCCTTCAAGTGAGGCAAGTTTCACTGCAATCCTGCTGTTACAAATAGTGTCTTTGTTAGTGATCAACAGCAAAATCAATCCTGCATGAAACAAATGTGATCCAGCTTGGCTGTGATCAGATGACTGTACTTCTATCATATTAGCCAGACTACACAGGAACAGAGTTTATTTTGGCATTATGTATTTTTCCAAAGACAGGAGAACAAATGATATCAGCTCTGGTATCAAGATGAAACGGTGAAGATGAACAATACCTACTCCATTGAAAAGTATTGGTACAAATTCAACCCTGCACTTATTTTTGGAGAAAAAAAAAAACAACAACAACAAAAAAAAGTAAGCCAGATGAATGAAAATAATATAGAATTAGCCTTTTATATCATATGGCTTTCACGTCTTGAACCAGTATCAGGAGCCCGAAAGCCAACATTCTCTCTCATACACCAATAGCCTCAAGTAATAAAACACACAGAGCTGCTGAAGTCCCCTATTATGGGTGCATAAATCAATGCACTTCAGAATAACTGGCAAACTTGCAGATAAACATAAGAAGAGTCACATTCAGGGTTGTTACTGACACTTGCTGGAAATCTTTCAGGTGTCTCAATCCTTAGGGCAGTCAGTAAGTTTATTACATTTCCTCCTTTCACTGTAGAAGAAGGGCTTAAAACCTAAGTGGGTAAGAATGAGACATAGCTCTTCATTTTGCTAAGCTTTTTCTAAAAAAATTGTTTGAATCTTTCCTTGTTTTTTAATTACCATTAGCAGTAAAAAACTGTTAGTATTTTTCTAACCAAAGCTTTGGCCTTTGGAGTATGGTAAGAAATCAAGGGGAGTTCACTGTTCCCAAGTGAACTATTCTAGCCTGTAATCTGTGGGAAGCAGGAAATAAATTCCTGTTGCACTTCTGAATGCTGAAAGCAAGATGGTCTACAACTGGGATTCTTAAGCATAATTGCAAAATTACAAATCAGCAGCTTTTATTTCAGTCTAATTTTCACTAATTAGAGTTAGTACACAGTAGGCTGCAGTGCTGGCATTGGAAGAGCTGATGAATGGCAACATACAATAATATCACCTTTTTCCATCAAATGTGAACTACTGAGCTCAGTTCAGGGGTAACCTGGACAAATGTTAGGCATCTGTGATAAACAGTTTAACAGTCAGTTAAGTTAAGTAAGTTTAACAGTAACTATTAAACAATAGTTTAATAGTCTTTCCTCTAAAGCCTGTGATCCCAGAAGAACTGATGAGTAAAGAAGATGTGAAATGGGTTCCTCTAAGCTTCATGCTGTGTTTGTCTTTGTGATTTTTCAAGATGATGTGGTCATTATTTATAAAACTAAGGAGAACTTACCTGGATATGATTAGATTTCTCTGTAAGGCTCACACAGCAATTCCAGACATTTTAAAACTTCTATGAAGCAAAAGGGAGCTGGAAGTGCACCACCCATGAACTGAATGCTGACTGTGTCAAAGAGCAAAGCTCATGCTCAGGAGTTATTATTATAAATTTGACCTTACCTTCTTTTCGCTCCCTCTCCCCAAGGTCATTCAGAAATATATTTCAGAGATTTATGTTTCCAAAATTTCTGTTCAGTAGGGCATATTTCACAATAATTCAGCAGGATATAACTGCTTTTACAAAACCTGACAAATTAAATTTTTAAGGTAATCTGAGAGATTTATTTAAGCAGGTAAGATTCTGATCTTGCAATTTGTTTCACATAGCTAGGGCTTGGTACAGGATAACACAGGAAACAAATAATCAGGGATGCATTAATGCATAAAAAAGCTGTAGGATATTATAATCCATGTGGGTTTTCAGTATGTGACCCCCTACCTTTTGTCCCATCATATCCGCATCCGATATCTGGTGAGAAAGCCACAGCCCTGACCTAACAGAGCCATCCGTGTGTTCTGTTCATAAGCCATTAACAGATTCCTAGAATTGAACACATCAAAACAACTTTGTAATTGTTTTTTTTTCCAGACCATCCCAACTAAGAAAGAACATCTGTTTGTGCTGAAAGCTGAGCTCATATTTAAGTATATAGCTAAACAGCAGCATTAATTTTTAACTTCCTTTATGAAACAGTTCAGAGTAAGCAAAGATCAGTAATCCAGAAATAACTGGGAGATAGAACTTGAAAACTTGGCTCAATTTGTTTCTAGGATATGAGATAAATCTCTGAATCTAAAGTTACTTCCCACCCTTCAGAGATGAAAAGGTCAGGAAACATCCTTTCATTCTGCAAACATGCTGGCCCAAAGACAGATAAATGCTTTAAAAATCAAATCTGAATCCCTACTCTTCTCAGGTCATGAACCCTTTTTTTAGTAATATTTACTGTCAGAGTATTCAGATTATCTGACCGAAAGAAAAAGTGTCACTCTTGCTAATATAAAGGGTAACTGTGTTCTGTCAAATGCCCAGTGGCTTGTCTTCTTTTTTTTCCTATTGACCTGTGATACATGTAAAAAATCATAAGAAGTCATTTATATACCAGGGGGATACTCCATAGAAAATTTCAGAAATAAAAAGCTTTGGGGATTTGTGTGTCAGACTAGGGCATCAGCTTCATGTTCAACTGAGGCTTCTTATTTTTATCCCACACTACCTAGAAGAATATAAATCTATAACAGCAGAAGTAATACAGATGCTGTAGTTTACAATATCTAGAAGGAAAAACAGAGGCAGAGGAGGCATAAAAGGATAATTTTGCTTATACAAAATAGCTGCCTGCAAAATAAAACCAGGAAAACAAACAAGCAGATGGAGAAGGCGAAGTCTGCAAGACACAGCTGTGCAAAGTATTTAAATATCCAGATGCAAAGCAGCTTAAGGGTCAGGGACAAGGAAAGGACACAGAATGCTCTTAGCAGCTCTGTAGCATGATTGAGTAGTCTGCTTTAAAATTTCAATCACATTAATGATTGTTGATTTTCCAGCTTTCTGTCAGATTTAACTGGAATCTTAGATTTTGTTAGAAATTCAAACTCCTGAAACACCTAAGCAACTTTTTGTATTTGTTTGTTGCTAATTCGTGGTAGTAAAATAATTAATGTGTAGGAAAAAAAAGCTTTTTCAGTTGGTCTTTACTAAATTCTTTCTTAGCAAAAGGAATAACAAACCATTTTTTTTTTAGTATAGTCACAGTTTTTTTCTGAAGCAGTTAGTACCCATAATAATAATAATTTATGCTTTTACTGTATACTGCCTTCATCTAAAGGATTCAAGTGCTTCATGAATGTTAATTAGGCATCTGCAGGCATCTGTTAGGCACCACCAGTTGCTAGAAAATTATTTTGGTCTATCGTTAGCTGAAAAGACTCCACCTGCCTGCTTTGCTTAGTATGCTCTAAAGGGGGCTAAGCAAGGGTATCTGCAAATTGAAATGTGCAAAAGATGCTTTTCGCTTTAAAATGTGGCTACAGTGGAAGGCGTTAACTTAAAAAGCGTTCCTGAATGAGATTTTATTACTGCTTTGATTATCTTCCCGGACTCTGGACTCCCTCCTGAGCTGGCAGATGTCCCCTCATATCATGTCAGTAGCTGAAAGACAGATTTTCATTCCTACCCTCAGTCATGTCTCAGGTTCTTCAGTAGTTTTGGGATCCTGTTCAAGGCTACAGATTCATTTCATAACCCCTCTACAGACAGGTTCAAATGCCTCAGATGCTTTCCTGCTCACCACACTTCTTTCCCATCTCCTCCATTGCCTTTGTTCCATTTTTGGTTTAAGATGGTCTGTGTGCCTGTTGTGGTCCCTTACAGACCTGGCCACAGTCAGGAGAAGGTGTTAAATTCAGTTTTGTGACTCAGCCAACTCGGAAATGCGTCCCACCAGACCTGGGTTTCACAAACAGAGGAGGATTTGTGATTGATGTGATGATTGAAGGTCATCTTGGGCACGGTGATCATGAAGTGATAAGAGTGCTTAATTCCCAGAGAAGTAAGGAGTACCAGAAAAACTGCTGCCACGGAATCCCAGAGAGCAACTTTAGTCTCTTTAAGAGAATGGTTGAGAGAGTGCCTTGGGAAAGGGTCCTAGGAGCAAAGGGCTCCAGGAGGGCTATACATTCTTCAAGAAGGAAATCTTAATGATACAGGAGCAGGCTGTCCCCGTGTGCCAAAAGATGAGCCATTGGGGTAGAAGACTGACCTGTTTCAACAGAGAATTTGGCTGGAACTCAGTAAAAAAACCCAGGAGTTTATAACCTTTGGAAGAAGTGGCAGGGAACTCAGGAGGACTATAAGGATTTTGTGAGTTTTTTCAAGAGGAAAACTCGAAGAGCCAAAACCCAGCTAGAACTTTTTCTGGCTACTGATGTAAAACACAATAAAAAAAAATCTTTCTATAAGCACTTTCATAACAAAAGGATGGCCAAGGAAAAACCCCATCTTTTATTGTTTTTAGGTACAAACATAGAGACAAAGGATGAGGAAAAGGCTGAGGTACTTAATGCCTTCTTTGCCTCAGCTTTTAATAGCAAGAACAGTTGTTCTTGGAGTACCAGGCTCCCTGAGTTGGAAAACTGGGATGGGGAGCAGAAGGAAACCCTCATAATCCGGGGGAAATTGTTAGTGGCCTGCTACACCTCTTAGACACACAAAAGTCGATGGGGCCAGATGGGACCCACTCAAGGATGCTGAGGCAACTGGTGGAGGCGCTCAGTTGGACACGATGATCTTAAAGGTCTCTTCCAACCTATATGATTCTATGATTCAGTCAACAAATTATTCACCCTTCTTTTCAGAGTGAAATCTACATTTTACTGTATTTTTCAGTAACGGCTTCTGTTCTCCTTACAAGGAGCTTCAGAAGCAAGGTAAATAATAGAAGAGAGCCAGGGGCAATGAAAATGGAGCTAGGAAGTCATGTGGGAGCTACAGTTGTAAGCATGGCACTTAAATAAACATACTGCAGTAACCTTCATTCCTCATAGGGGAAACCTGCAAAGCACAAAGAATATTGTTTTCCTAACTTGTGATTTCATAATTAAGTCAAGAAACTGCATTTAGATGTTGAAAACACACACACAGTATTTGCTGTGACTAGAAAAACAAAAAAAGAAAGGCAATATAAAAGGATTTTGCTAAGGAAAATCTTCTGATTGCTCACTATAAATTTTAAAGTATATTAAAACCGCATTTCAGTTTGGGTTTAACTTGCAAGCTCTTTCTGTAGGACTCAAAGATACCAGCTTCCATTCACACACTAATAAGTTTGCATTAAACAAGGTACTATGTCTTCTACTTTCTTAAGAATTTTTTTGTATGCTGCTATTACTGACGGGCTATCTATCAGAGGACTGATTCTGTCTTTTCAGGGTCTGTCACTACATAGAGGCAAGAGAAAGCCCTGAGGCTCTGGTAACATCCTTAGGTCCTAATTCTCATGAAATACCACTGGCATACTAAAAACACCCTAAGAAAGCTGGTTTATCCCTAGGCAAGTTTGGTATAGATGGATCCAACAGAATTAGTATAATTGTACTGTGGATGGCTGGGTAGGCCAATTCATAAAAATTATTTATGTGAGTTATATGAACAGAATAAGCCCATGTATTATAATTTTAAGGATTGAATTTAAAGCTTGCAAGATTTGATATACCACTGTTGGTTGTCCTTGAGATATATCAAAAGCTGTGCCTCAAACGTGCCAGAATGACACTGGGCTGTTCTGAGTCTTGATAAGCACAGAGGCTCCTGTGTCTGCGCTGGTCTGTAGTGGTTGTTTTAAGGCTGTATACCACTTAATGCTATTCCAGAAGCCTGGAAGCCTGGTTTAACACAGCCCGTACAGCCAGGTCTGCAGGGGAGGCCTTGTTGGAGCATGCTGGATATTTGGGAGAAAGCACTGCTGCCACCACACACCCTCCCAGATCCCCCCACGTCTAAGAGGGGTCAGTCTGGTCCCGGGCTGTATCTTGCAGCACTGCTCACTTGTTTTTACACCACGCATTTCAGGTCTCTCCAGAGGCTGATTTGCCCAGAGATCTGAGGCAGTGCTGCAGTCCAGCTCCTTGCCCCAGCCTGGATCATGTCCCAGCACCTCTGCTCCCCCAGCACGGCACAGACACCCGAGTTCTCCAGGGGTAGGGGTGCTCCTCCTCAGCAGTTCACTCTGGGAAGCAAACAAGTGAGTTCTCAGCTCCTGCTCTCTACATGTAGCTGCAGCATCGTTTCCTAGTTATGAAATGAATCATGCTTTTGTTTTACATACTGCTAACTAAAAGGAAAAAAAAAAGGAAACTGTGACTGTGAACTACATTCATTTCTTCTTCCATTCAAGCAATGAAGCTGAAGCCAAAGCATTGCTGAACATGGAAGCAATTAGTACTTTATCAGCTACCAAAGAAAAACATATCCACTGAAGAACAAAACCCCACAAATACGTTAGTCAAAACTACCTCAAAATCTTTGTCCGTTTTTGTTTTCTAATTCCTAAAATCCCTTGGATTCCTACTATTTTCCTCCTGTTTCCTGTCATTGCTATATCAAACATTTTGGTGAGCAAAGATTTCTTTTGTTGCAGAGACATTGAACATGATTCTTTTTTGTTTTTCTCTTTAGAAAAAACTTCAAAACTAACATTGTTTCCAGAGCCTTTTCTTCCTATGTCCTCCTCAAATCCTTTTTCCTGAGGGACATCCTTGTTCATGGTAGCTTACTGTAAACAAAAGATGATATCAAAGTAATTGCTTCAAATATAATTGAAGACAGATTTCTTCATGTACAGCACTTAGCAACGTCTTTGCATGAACATAATACTTTTGCACACTTTGTTAATGCTCAGGAACTGATCCTCCTTTGGAGGAAACAAAAGGGACTAAATGAAAACCACACAAGCATATTACTTAAAAGAGCTTGGAAGCTTGTAAGGTACATCCGGTGCTTTTCCAAACATGGTCTGTGGCTATATCTCACCAGTATTTTCCAGCAGATTTTGGTACCTCACCCCTTGCAGATTTTGTGTTTGAAAGTCCTCATCATCCACTCCTCCATATGTTATCACATATTTCCTGATAGGCTTTTTTTTTTTTCATAGCACACCCAGAAGGCTGCTTTGGGGGGCCCTCCTGTTTTTTGGTCAATCTGTAATATGTTCTGCTTTCATCCCTTCCTGTTTGGAAATCTGTTTTCTTGTTCATTTGTTATTTCTTCCATTCATGGTTTTTAAAACTGCGATAGGTACTGTAATAACAGACAGAAAGGAGTATTTCATCACCACTGAGCCACTCCACCTTTCCCTCTCCATATCCAGTAGATAGGAGAGAGGACAAATACACAGGTACAATTCAAGATATTTTGCAGTTGCAGCAATACTGATTTTAGCTGACTCTAGCTGACTCTAAACTGCAAACTTTGGTTACTGTTACTGGTCTATGTGTAAATAACAAAGGCTGTTTTAATACAATACATTTTGACAAAAAGAGGTACAATTCCAAATATTTTTATTATTATTATTTGAGACCAGAAGTAGTAAAAACAAGCCAGGAAGAAAAGAAAAAAAACATATAAAAGAAGGATTTTGAATCAATTTTACAGAATATATTTTGATTCTTTGCAAAATGTTTCTTGTGCTATTCATCATTAATATTCTCACCTCTTTTCTTGTGTAAAGTTTGTATGTTCTTCTGCCAAAGGCTACTTGAACTAATTTTTCTATCATGCCAGAAGCACATATTGTCCAGGTAAGATTCAGTGGAGATTGTGAGTATCTCTGAATTTATGGATTTATGATTTTTGATCATCCATCATATAAATGGTGACTTTTAATTAATAGACAAATTATTAGTTAATGTCTGTAGGTGCATCACATTGCTGTTGTATTTTTTCACTTTCCGCCTTCCATACTCATTCATATTCAGAGTTAAACTGAAAATCTCATGCTTTGAGACAGTGGTAGTGTGAGACAAAGTATAATGAGATGTCAACCTTGATCCAAATCTGCTTGTTTTAGCTCACTGCAAAGAGATAATAGCAACAGTAGTTTATAGACAGTGGGTGGGATCCTGTTCATGTAACTTGGGAATATAATTGCACTTTAATTATAGACCCTTCGGGCTAGATTTCATTTCATATAAATTTAATTGTTTGCTATGCAGATGTCTGTATTTCAGCTATTTATTGTGGTTCTCTTCATACTTATTGGTGAAAAAGAGACACTTAGAGGCAAAATTCAAATCAGTTTTAGAATGAGATACATCACTCTTTTCCAGGAAGCAAGAACTTTGATGTGATGGGACATAGGTGGGTTCAGAGGTTTCTGCCCTAATGAGCTCATACAGTTTACACGTGGAAGTCAGGTCTCCAGGAGAAATGAGAATACACTGCATGGCTGGTACCTCAGAAAGAAATTTAAATAAGATTTGAGTATCAGCTTCATGATCTCATTATGATGATGGTCTTGATACTGATGGAAAGCCTTTGAGAAATCTTCCTGTGATTAGATTAGGACTATCACAAAGTTATTAACTGGAGAATGAGAAAACAAGCTCTTAGAGAAACTAGGTTTTCTGATATTCCTGGGAATGAATAAACTAGTGTTTTTAATAGGGCTGAATAAACAAAGAATAATTTCATTATTAAAATAATTTTCCTTTGGAAACATGTCTTTTTCACAGACACCTTTGTTTCTACCAGGTAGAGTAAAAAACATAAGCAGTATTTGTAAGTCTAGTAGTATTTTGTGGAATTCAGAAAACATATATTTGGCTGAATTTTATTTTTTCAGTTTGGAGTTCTGGCTGAGAAAAAAGTTTATAGTCAGGTCTGTAGACACCTGCAAAAGTTGTGGAAATCAAAACTGGTATGAACAATGCACAAATCTTACTACAAGAGCTGTCTTTGGCCCTTCAACCTTTTTCAGGGCTCTTGTATTTGTGGCAAAGTACGTATCAGCAAATCTGTCCAGAGGATCATCAACTACTCTTTGTTTAGCCTGCTCCTGTCTTTGACTGTCTTGGTCATAGTCACAAAACATGTAGAAGGTAATTTCAGAATGAGGGTATCAAGTGTACAATTTGGCTTTGGATTTAGAAGAATCAGTTAAGCAAATTCTGCAGATTTGATAAAACCTCACTAGCAAGAAAAACACTAGAAGAAAAAAAATAATTACATTCTTTAATGTAAAATTAGAACTGCTGAAATTTCCACATTTGTGTGAATATAAATTAAGCAATTTTTAACATAGCACCCCTAAATTAAGATGCTGCTGGCCACTGAAACCTCATGCTAAATCATGAACTTTCTGACTCTATCTCTCCTTTAACTGTGCTCACAGTTACCCTCTAGACCATGAAGAGCAGCAGTTTCTTAAGGACTTCCTATCTCTTATCTTCAGCTGACAGCAAAGCCTTTCACTTACTAATATGTTTTTCTTTTAGCACATGTACATGATTTGACAGGAATATGGAAATGTTGATTGGAAAGATTTAATTTAATTTTATTTCATATTGTTAGAAGGGCATGATAGCCCTTTAAAGACAAGGAGTAAAAATCCACAAGAGAAGAAAGATATATGGCTTTGATTTCACCCTCTAATTAATTGCATTGCCCAAGCCTAGAGCTGTATACCATGAAAGAAGGCTTAAAAGTGATTGTGTGATGACAGTTATGTAGCCATTACTCATTTATCCCAAAGCAGCAAACTTATGTTCTGCAACAGCTTTTTCTAATAGATTTTTTTAAATTTTTTTCTGTATTGTAAAATGAAATAAATACAACGGCAGCAAGCTCCAAAATACAAAAACTTTACAGGCATATTTTCTTCTGCCTTAAGAAATGCAGATGTTCTTTCTGCAATAGTTCACTAATGCAGCTCTGCTCACAACTTGTCAAAAAAAATAACAAAACCTAAATTTGTGCTCATTCTTTAACAAATTATGTGAAATGATTAAAAAAAATATAATAAAATTAAATGATGATGAATCATTCTGAAAATAACTGTTAATTTGAAACCAAAAAATGTTAGTTTGAATTTATCTTTTTATAGATTAATCTGATTGAGAGTTTTCTTGTTACTGAGAACGAGATCCAAAGCAGCTCAGTCTTCTGCAGACATACACATTCTATGGGTTAAAGGAAATATTTCAGCCTGCCAATAAGCTCCTCAGAATCAATGAACTGGCATGGTAAGAAGAAGCAAAGAATCACTTATGATGAATCCATGAAATGGAGGCCATTTTCCATTGTGTTGTCAGGATGAATATGGGACGTGTGTGTAAACTGCAGCCCAGACATACCTCTTACTTCTGGAAATAAGTAATAAATCATGCATACCACTTGATCTAGGACTTTGTTTTAAAACCATTATACCCTCTTTTTTTTCGGCTTTGCTCAGAGGACCTGTGGCTGCCCCATCCCTGGAAGAGTTTAAATCCAGGCTGGATGGGGCTTTGAGCAACCTGGTCTAGTGGAAGGTGTCCCTGTCCATGGCAGGGGGATTGGAACTGGATGATCTTTAGTGTCCCTTCCAACCCAGGCCATTCTATGACTCTATGATATCTAGAAAAGTTGTCTGAAAAACCCATTTAAAGGGAATTAGGTCAACTTTCAAAGATTAGGCTGCAGCAAAGTGTAAGCAAAGAGGAGGAATAGGAGGAACATAATGTCATTCTTGTGTACATTGGCCTATAAGGTGCTTGGCTATCTGGGAATTCTACACTTTTCAAGGAGCAGTTCATGATGCAAAGCTGATTTCTGACAAAAGTAAACTACACAGGCCATTTAGCTGAACTAGTCTTTGCTTTAATATATTCCTTTCTTAGTTCTATAATACATCACTGCATGAGCAATAGGTAGTAGGCACCCCAAGAGAGAATTAAAAGCAACAAAAAAGTGAAAAGCAACTGAAAAGGGAAAAAGAGAAAGCAAATAAAAGGTTCCTTCCAGGTTCACTCAATACTGAATGACATTTCACAAAAAGTTTCTATTTTGTCCTATTTCTTACAAGTGTTTGATCAAAATGTTTGGCCATATCATTTTTTTTTTTCTCTTTTCATCTTTTCTTTTTTTCCCTTCATGTTTCACACTATATTTCCTTAATATGTGTTGTAAAAATGCAATCATGTATTTGACAGCAAAATCAATTCTACGAGGTAGAAGGGAAAAGAGAATCACAGTACATCAGGCAAGAATAAAGCATTTATATGACGTGCCAAACAGACAAGGGCAGCTGCTTTGAGGCTTTCTCAAAGCAAGCACAGCAGGGAGATGGAGCTCTCTCTCCATAGCTGCAGCTTCCCAAGGGCAGGGCAGGGCAGGGTAAGCCATGGGCTGGAGCTCCAGGTCCCCTTGTCCCCAAAGGAAGCTTGGAACAGCCACTCTCCTGATGTAAACACCTGGGGTGTGCATTTACGGTTCACCAAAATGAATCTGAGCCTAGCAGCAGCACACGGCAAAGGGTTTAAAGAACATTATGGTTCCTTTTATTTATAGAGACCCTCTGGTGAATAAATGTGACCAAAAAAGTGCTTATGTGAATGTCTAAAACACATACAGTATCTGATATAATGTTGGGTAAATCCTTCTAATCCTGCCTCATAACAAACACATTACACAGTCATGCTCAGTGTTAATTTAGGAATGAATTCTGAATGAGAAATCATATTCCTCTAAAATCTGTAAAGCTGCAAAAGTTCCAAGGATTAGATTTACAATTTAATCTATTTACAGCTCGGTTAAAATGTACACCCATTTGAATTTGTCTGATGGAAATACTGAGCATGACTCACTAGTTCCATAATTTGTATTTTAATAAACCCTGTCAAAATACGATTTATGGCTAACCCAAGACAGCCTTGAGACATGAAAGCAGAAATCTTTTGTAGGTGGTATATGACAGATGTTAGTCTGAGTTTGCTTCTCATGTTCACAATCCATAATTTGCATGACAATAAGCACTCTGACTTCAGCTAATTGATACGTGCCTCTAAGTGTCACAGCAAACCTCTCTACAGCAGGGCAAACACCTTCAAAAGTGCAGGTGCCATCCAAAAGTAACATTCCAATTGCACAGCCATGCTCTAACCTATCACCAGTTTCAGCCCAATGCTGAGGGAGCTTTAAATTCAAGGGATCCCTTTTATTCCTCACAGCCTTTAGAAGAACTATACTGATCTAAACATGAATTAAATACTTCACATTATTCCTGAGCACCTGAGCAGGGTTTGCTAACATAGAGAAGATAAGAATAGTAGAACCGAGTCTGAAAATAGAGAGGGTAGGTCTTCCCAGGCTCAGGTATTATTTGGTAAGGATGAAAAGGGCTTTCTGAGTGCTCGGGGAATCAGTCATCTCTAAATTATACAACGAATGGTAGTCCAATTTTAATTACTGGTACTCTATCTATATGGCATTTCAAACTTTCTACATGCTGCCTTCTAAAAGTAGGTTTCTGAAAGAATTCTCTCTGTAAGTGTTGTAAGGATCCAATTAGAGGCAATTGCTTGATTTCTGACTCCTTTTGATCAGTCTTTGGTAGTGGCCCACTTCAGATTCCCTCAGGAGCTTTCAACTTCATTGACAGTCCAGAAATAATGCCTCGGCAGGATTTCACTTGGTCCTCAGAGCTCTGATACACCCTCTATTTAGGCACCTGTACCAGACATTATCAGGCCACAGCAAGAGCCTTTAGGGAACAGCAATAAAAGTTTAAAAAAAAAAAAAAATAGGAGTATTGGAATTGTTAAGCCCTTTCCAAAGCTTCAGTTTCTCAAAGGCAAAACAGCTGACTCCTGTCTTCAGAGAAACATGGTGTCTTGCTGAAATCAATAGAAAGCTCCAGTTTTTAACTTTTTGTATGCTTAGGAGATTCCAAGAAGAGGTGTTCATGATGTAGCATAGATACGATTCTCCTTTAAAAGGAACTTACAGAATAAGCATCTCACAGCTTTGTAGAAGAATGGGATTTGCATCATTATGTTAGAAAGGAGTGAGGAGAATTCTGGTTTTCTTTTAGCCGTTAGGCAAACAGTGGGAATAACCCAAGCACTTTTATATTCAGGTGGAACATATCAATACCATATGCAGTAAAATGTCCTGCTCTGTTCACAGAATCATATTTCCTACATTTTCACTGTGTAGATCTTTCCATCTTCTGAAAGACTCTAGCGATGAAAAGGTTGGGAGAACTTGGAGATTTCAGCAGTCATGTGGGTTTCAAAGGGACAATATTGGGCTAACTATAACAGTTCACAAATCAGAATAATTCCAAAACTTCTGCCTATAGACTGATGTTTTCTTCTTTCTTCAGCTGATAAGACACTGCTTGCAGGATATTAAACACCCTCCAACTTGGATATAACACCTTGGCTGCAGCCTCAATTTGCACATATCTGAGATCACTTAGTGTTTTTAAAGAAAGAGACAGAACATTTGAAAAGTCCCTTCCTCTGAAAAAAAAGAAATTCAAACCGAAATCAGTTGCATGTGGCAAATATCACCTCAGAATATGCCTTTGAACATTAGAACTAGCTGAGAAATGCTACTTTCAGAAGCGAATGTGTTTTTGGAGTTTCGTCTTGTGGAAAGGTCGTTTTTAAATCATAGCATAATTCTTTTTCACTTGTCCTTTTTTCCCATGACAAACAAATCAAAAACATTGTTATTTGAAAAGTTTTGCAAGACTCTGTAATGCCTTAGTTCTTCAACAAAAATTGCATTTTTCTACGATGTTTTCTTTCAGTTTTCTCAGAGTGTAAATGTTATACTCCGTAAATTTGTCAGGTGTTTGTGAAATGTTTGTATTTAATTGCTTCCTTTTTATGAAAGCATATATTATTTTTACAGCTGATAGTAACTTCATTTTAAGGGTGTTTTAGTCCCAATGGAAATGAAAGAACATGCTGGTCAGATGAGTTAGCATTGTCAATATTCTTATAGCAACTGGCTTTACTGGAGAGAACTCCTGTAGGATTAATTACAGTAATAAAATAAAAGAGCTAATGCTTCTGTAAGTTTTTACATCTTCAATGCCTGTGATACCTAACCTACATGTGAACCAATGATCGTCCATGCAAGTATAAGGAGCTAAAGCAATTTACATCAGCTGAGAGTATTGTAGTTAGCATTTTAACGTAGACTTATACAACAAAACGTACTTGTTGGGAAAAAAAAAAAAAAATAGAATCACAAAATCTAAGTGGAAGATGCTCTTAGGAAAAAAAAAAACCCAGATGATTTAGAATAAATTATTGAGTCAAACCCTTTCAAAATAAGTCTGTGCTATCTTATCCAGCATAGCTGCAACTTGCCCTTTAACATCTCAGTCTTTCTTTGTGACCTAGTGGCAACCTAGTGTTAAATACCAGCCTCTGCTTGAAAAAGGTTTAATTTGATGAGTCACATACTCATTAAATGTAGGTGTTAAATGCATCTACATAGATAAAATGAATGGTCTCTTCAGCTACCTGCACAGAATTTTGAAATAGCTTGTCCTAATTCTTCCTTGATTTATGTTGGTATAAATCAAGAATAATGCATTACCGAGGTGTGAAAATTGCTTAAATGAGGTTGTCATCAAGGTAATACTGTGGAGTTTTTCAGGAATATTTTTGGCAAATACCTACAACTCTAGATTGAAATGTTATCTTTTCCTATTCATAGAATCAAAGAACCATGGAATCATAGAATGGCTTATATTGGAAGGGACCTTAAAGATCATTCAGTTCCACCCTCCTGCCATCAGCATGGACTCTTTTCACTAGACCAGGTTGCTCAGAGCCCCATCCAACCTGACCTTGCACGCTTCCAGGGTTGGAGAATCCACAACTTCTCTGGGAAACTTGTTGCAGTGCCTCCCCACCCTCACAGTAAATAATTTCTTTCTAACAGCTAATCTAAACCTACTGTCTTTTAGTTTCAATCCATTCCTCCCTGTCCTGTCACTACATGTTCTTGTAAATAGTTGCTCTCCATCTTTCTTGTAGGCTCCCTTCAGGTAACAGAAGGAGGTTCTATATTACATTTTAATGTAGAATTTGAACAGATTTCTTTGTTCCTTGAATTTTTCTCAAAGGAATGGGGATTTAATATTAACACATGAAATAATTAAATCTGTGTAAGACTCTGGTAAACTCTATTTTTACTTTCTCTGTTCTGTTGGATCATCTCCCTCTGAGCACTGAAAAAAACCAGATAGTAAAATTGTAGTGTGACACTTGCACCAGCAAAGTACTGAACTACAGGAGCAATTACACTGATTTGAAGATGGTTTCCTGAGTGCCAGTACATTCCAAGGGAGGAACTTGTGTGTTGAAAAACATCCACGACTATAAGTGGCTTTCAAATCTGAGGTTTGAAATGCGTATTGTGTATTCTGTACTCTGCATACACAATTAGATTATTTCATGAAATTTCCTGGATTCATTTGAAAAAGAGTGTTGTTTTTGCCAGATTTTCCACAAGAGAAACCTGAGCCTGTTTTCCGGGAGACAGAAAAAATTTTAAATGTGTCAATTAAAGGCTAACCTCCCTAAAGCAATACTATATTTGGTCAAGCTCCATGACTCATCTTTGCTAGAAATACTACAATGATATCACAAAGTCCATTTCCTTCTTGTTCCAAGTAGGTTTAGTCTTCTAACTGTACAGGGAATTCAGTTTTCTGAAAGCTCTTTGATTTCTAAGGCAGCAATATTTCCTAGTGCATTGGACATGGGGCAAAGCAAGCATCAGGCAGCTCTTCTCTCACTGTAGCAATTTTAAACCTCTCTCTTCTCCACTGGCTGAGCCAAAATTTGTAACATCAACTCCAAAAATAGCCCACCTAACCTTTATAAAAAGGTCTAATGTGAAATTTTGTGGGAAAAAATCCCAGAAAACCCAAACCCTTTTTTAAAACATCCTTTAAGGATACTTATGTAAATCTTTAGCTGTGTTTAAAAACGTCCCATCTCTTGACCAAAAACATTAACCTGGAGGCTGAATTTTAATTTTTCATTCTGTAAGTCAATCCAGCTTAAGCTTGTGTATGGGGACATTCTGGGATATAAGACAAACCTCCCTGGTTTGCCTAGCACTGGCTATATATGGCTGTTAGCAGGAACAGGTTGCAAAACAAACCGTTTTCCAAGAATAGAAGGAATAGTCTGGAGAAATTTTGTATTATCCCTCAAAACAGTTAAGAAGGGCTTTATCAACCTTTCTGTTGTTACTGTGTAAGCCATTGGAGCCTGGCTGGAGCAGTGGGACACTAAGTGGCTAAACTGTGTGTGACTGATAAAGACAATTATCTGGCTGTATCTGTCTAGTTTCTCCTTATGCTCACTTGCTGAGAGAGGAAAGACACAACATTCAGTGATGATGGGAAGCACGTAAACCAGGAATGCAGTGTCCTTGGAGACCTCCTGGAAGTGGAAATACAACTGCAGCCTGCAGCAATAGGATGCAAGGTATCCTTAGCAGGTGGAAAGTAAGAACAGAGCCTGGCTGTTTGGCAGAACATTTGTCTTCAAAAACCTGGCCTATTGCTTTGAGAAAGACTAACTAACCTTCACTGATAATTAGGAGGCTAAAAATGTACAGCAGAATGACTCCAATTAATCAGCAGATGTGGAATTTCCTGGCATTTTTAAAAGTATATGGAATAACTGCTTTTCAGTGCTACCAACGAGTGAAGATTTTTTCTGCATCCACTGTTTTACTCAAACTGAAAGAAAATGTGTTTAGTAAGAGGATACTGAACATGTTAGTGCTGCAATGATGCTGTGAAGTCTGTGTGGGAGACCACTGGGCGTCAAACAAAAAGCACAGCTTGGAGCGCTGTCAAAGGTTGAGTGTTTATGTTTTTTTAAATAATCTCATGATTTTAACTGTTGTCAATTCTGTGATAAATATTGTGGAACATGCAAGAATTTAGGGCTCCTGGAAGATGCGGAGGTCACAAAAAGCTCAGTCATTGTGATATAAGGATAGTGCCAGCAGATTTCAGTGTCACCAGTTTGCAGATGAGACTGGAGGTCATGGGCAATACAGAAGCTGTTGTATATCTGACAAGAAATTGTTAACATAGATTCTTTTGTGAGGGGAAAAAATCAAGATAAAACATAGAATGTGCTTACAAGAAAGCTGAAGAGGGACTTTTTACAAAGCCTGTAGGAATAGATAAGGGGGAATGCCTTTAAACTAAAAGGGGGTAGATTTAGATTAGATATATAGATAAATTTCTTCACTAGGAGAGTAAGGAGGTGCTGGAATAGGTTACAAAAAGTTGTGGATGCCCTGTGGCTGAAATTGTTCAAGGACAGATTGGATGGGGCTCTGAACAACCTGGTCTAGTGAAAGGTGTCCCTGCCCCTGGCAGGAGGGTGGAAAAAATGCAGTTACTTTTACACAGGCCACAGACCAATGTGTTTTCTGAAACATTCTTTCCCTAGTGTCATTTCTTAACAATGGCTGAACTATTTTAGCCATGTATCCTCCAAGAATTCGGAGAGAGATATCTAGCCTAAAAAGTTGAGCTTGAACTGCTGAATTTGACAAGTATCCAATGAACGAGAACAGGATCTCATGGGGAAACACAGTCAAACAATTTTCCTCTAGCTGAACCTGTTAGTTTGGCCTAATGTATTATTCTGGTGTATTGTGAGGCTTCTAATTTCACACATTTCACTAGAAAGCAGTAATTTAAGAGTTGATTTCTAATGCTAAGTAAGTACAGATTAATAAGATAGTTCTTTCTTGATGTTTCCTTTCCTTTTTATTTTGCAACTAATTAGTGTGTACTGGATGCCCTCTATCATTGTAAAACAAATTCTCACTGCTTTCATAACATTTATGGTATTTAATTCAGTCTTAAATAATTTTGTTCAACCATGCTTAACCCTTGGTACCTCAGCATCTTTATTTCCTACCTTCCTCTGAAACCTCCATGTGCTACAGCAAAAGCAGCTGGTCTCAACCTGCTCCTACACTGGGAGTTTCATTTCATGATAAGAGTGTTGCTCCATCTTTATTTTATCATCCTAAGAGGCTCCCAATAGACAGAAAAAATCCTAGCAATGCAATGGAAGGAAGTAGCTCCTTAACAGCAATCTAAATGCCTTCAGAAGACACTTTTTGTCTGCAGCCCAGCATGAGGTTTTAGAGATTTCTGGCAATTAAAACAATGCTATTAAGGGCCATGTCAGATAAAGCCTGCCATGTCTTTGCTATCTGAGGCCTCATTACTTCTGTTGTTGGAAGCTGATCACACTTTCTGCTTTGAAGAGAGGGAAGCCCCAGTTTGCAATTACTTATCTGCATTACTTATCAGGTTGAAGCCTGATAAGGCTTGGTTTTCTTTAATACCGCAGTCACTAGAAAACAAAACTTTCTAAGATTTATAGTTTTCAGATTTGCATTTTTTTCAGTCTTGTTGATGACAATGTAACCTTTTTAATATTGGTTCTCCCTGCCCCTGAAAACTATAGATAACATATGTTTAATTAGTGTTCTGCCACATGATGAAGGCATTCCTTAAGCTCAAGCTCCCCAGTGAGGTGTTAAGTCCTGGTAACTCTTTTCTTTCTCACCTGCATCAGTGCTGGACTAGAACAGCCCTAAAGTTTGACTTCAGTTCCTTTACATGTGGCCTGTAAGGCTGAGGAACCAGCAGTATGTGCTCCTAGCACTGCAGCAGGGGAAGGGTTTTGCTGATGGAGCAGTAAAAATGACCAGGTAGGAAATACATTTATTTATTCCATTTCTGGTATATGTGCTGTGAAGAGGTACAGTATCAGAAAGTGGCAAATTTGATTGCTGGCCAAAATAAAAATAAATATAAAAATAAAAATAAAAATATTACTAATGTAGTCTTGGAAAAAATAATGTGAGCTACTGATTGCTATTGCATCATTTTTTTAACAAATGCTGTTATTTTCAGTTCCGAGGGACTCTAGTTAAATGTTTGTAGTGACAGGTGACATTAGTGTTGGGGTTTTTTTATTTGTTCGGGTTTCTTGTTTGTTTTTTGGTTTTGTTGTTGTTAGTTTTGTTTGTTTGCTTGCTTGCTCTTTGTTTCTTACTGAAGTGGACAAAGCAGCTTACGACCTGAAAAGAAATTTTGTGCATTACTGAGAAAGATACTGATTTTGTCTATGTTAAAGTTAAAGGACCACAATCTACAACTCTTATTCATGGGTATAGTGCTATTCCCTTTGGCAAGTAATTTGAGAAAAACAGTTGTTTAAACTTCTGGATGAGTCATCAAATTGGTTTTAAACCTTTGCTTTGCACAGAGGCTTCTTGTGTTGCTTCCTAGCTGAAAAATGAGGATACTACTTTGTTTTTTTTCCCCATTTCTAGCAATTTCTTCCTCCAGTCAGTCAAGACCTTTTAATTATTTGTACGAGTAGCTTTTATCAAGACAGAAATTTTTTTAAGGTTCTTAGGCACTGCTACAATATCACTGATGTGAAAAATTAAATAACAACTTTTCTCTGGTACTTTTGCATTTCAAATGTATTTGGAGTTTTGTTGTCATAGGACAGAGTAACTGAGAACTGAAATTCTCTACCAAATTTATGATATTGCTGATGTTACCTAGGCCAGTTGAACACATGCATCTGAAATTCATCAGAAAACCATTCAGCCATGTTTTCTGTTGTTTAGGAGAAATGATACATTTGAACAGTTCTGTAATTTCATCCTTCTCTTAAATATAACCTAATTTAAAATTTATTGTGCTGAGAAATATTTATTCAAAGATTCAGGAAAACAATATAAAATGTAAACCATTAAAACCACCCTCAGGTTATCTCTTTATATTCTACTAACTTTGTACAATGACTCCAGGTTTTATCTGTTTTACTTTAATTCAAATAAAGGAATGAAATGCAGCTATCGTGTTTTATAAGTTTTGAGAGAATAGAAGCAATAAAGTGTATAAACAATCAGAGTTGTTTTCTTCATTGTATGTGCTTCTTTTATTTGTATTCAGTTTGCATTAACATCTTCAACTATTTTTCCATGTTGTCTAATAGTAATTTAGTTCTCAGTTCTTCAAAAGCCTTGACTAAGGCATCTTTGAAGGAAAGTAAACTTGTGTAAGAGTTTCAGTAGTCCATCCCTTTCATTAGCATCCTCCTCTCACATTGACTCTTGTGCCCATCACTGTCTGCACTGCTCACTGGGCAGTGCTGAACTGCCGCAGCTGCTTTCACCAAGCAAACTCCTCTCTGTGTTTTGGAGATGATTGTGGCCACAGCAGCTTTTGTTTCTTGCTGAGCATTCTCTTTGTTACTTCTTTCGATGCCTGTCAGTAGCTTCTTGCCTACCTTTTTCCAACCAATCCAGATTTCCCCATGGACACTTCCTTCTGACCTTGCAGCACTTGGCAGCAACTCCTGCCCAGCTTTCCTCAGAGTCTGTCCCAGCTTCCCCATTTCTAATTTACAAGTCAGACTGGTGTCTTCCTCAGTAATCGCTCTCCTTTGGCTCCTCTCCCTCCTTTCTGTCTCATCTGGCTCCTTCCCTTAGTCTGGTGTAGAAGTCCTTTGTTCTGGGAACAGCCCTTCTTCTCCAGCCCTGCACAGCTCACTGCTCCTCCCAGGTGTTTGCCATGGGGAGGGGGCCTGTGGCAGGTCATGTCTCTGATAATGGCTTTTGCTGTCAGAAGCTTTGTTCCGCTATCAACGTTTGGCACAAAATGTACACTTTGGACAAGATTGTTGTGGGCCTGATCCAATTTCCACTGAAGTCAGTGGAAGTTTTTGCTCTGACTTTAGTGGGTGCTGGATCAGGCTCTGATGTCTGGTGACTAATGCTCTTTTTGTTATATATTTCATAATGCAAATATCCACGGAGGAACATGACCCAGAGAAATATAAAGTACTTATTTTTCAATATTCATTCCCAACTCTCAGCAACAGCAGTCTAACAAAAATATTGTTTTTAAATGCTGTCCAAGGAGCTTGTTTATCTCTGTTCACCTAGCAGCCTAGAAAAACAAACTTAAGAGTTTAGAAATCTGTTTGGCTAAGGCAAAATTTATATTGAAACGGGCTTATTGAATCTTTGCTAAAATAGAATATATATTATCATTTACTGCCAAGTTCAAACTCTTTGTTACCTGGGCTCCCTTCCCGCTTCCAGTAAAGCTGTCACTTGCAGTATGCAGGCCCATCACTTTGCTGTTGGTAAAATATTTACTGTGCACTGCATCTTAACCTTAGCTGTGCAGGTTTGCATATTTATCATGTTAATCCCTACCCTTGGAATCTGAAATTAGGGTGTTATCTTGGCCAAAATAAGTAGCAGTTAGAAACCTATTGACATTTTTTTTTCTTCCTTCTGCAGGCACATTCCTCATCTAATTTGATACCTGCAGAGTAAAAATTATTAACTATTCAAGTTAGTACCACCTACTCTGATATATAATACAGATGTTTTTCTCATTACTAATCTACTGTATAGAGAGAAACACTTTTCTGCAGTGCAATAGGACACAACAAGTGAACATGAATGTAAAACCTACAGACACTTCAGTAAAATTCTTAATGAAGATAGAAAAAAAATAATCCAGGTTCTCCATACACTTAGATTTATCCTTAAATAATTGGCAGCCATTGACTTCACAGAGTTCATCTCTACCAAAGATGCTTCTGGCCCTCACAGAAAATAAATAATTATGTCTCTTTGTCTACTCAGTTGCCTTTTTGTAAAATGGTACTGCTACCTCATCTTAAATTGGTACTTTAAAAGTAAGTGGATAAAGTGCCCACACTTAAAGGCAAGGTGGTATGCAGGATATAATTGATACATTTGTCTACATTGCAGACTTTGGATTAGCTGTGCAAAAAAACCCAACAAAAACACAAATAGAAAAGAAAGCAAAGACAAGAACAATTACCAAGAAATAGTGGATGTCTCATTATTCAGTGTTTAGGGTGACAACAGGCTTTTTCAGTGTAACAGTATTATGATACATTTCTTCGTGAAGACTGCCAAGCTGGTGCCATGTTTGATATTTCATAGGTACTTGCTCTGTATTATTAAAATCCTCCTAATCTGGGGTGGGATTGCCCAGCTGGTAGACCTGAGAGTGGCCCTCAGGAGGTATCAGCTTGCCTGTTCCTCAGCACGCTGCTCCTCCAGGTTCCTGGGGGAAATGGGAGCTGGGTCTCCCCTGGAAGTGCCATCCTGGCAGTGGGCACCCTGGGCTCCCAGGGGGCCTGTAGGTGCCTAGGGTGGATGATGGGTGTTTTCCTGTGCATGCCTCAATGGCTTTCTTGCATCAGGGCATAAACCCAGAAACTCTGGGGGTTACAGATTGAAAATTATGCCAAAATTTACTGAATTTTATTTTTTACGAATATATCTTAGTCCATTCTTGCAAAAGATAATATAGACTTTTAAATTCATATATTAATATTGAAAGGAAATAAGGGAGATACATGTCTTGGAAACAACATATGGAAAGTATGCATATGTCTAAAGTATTACAGTGCTCTTAAAGGTGAATTCAGTTCAATGCCAGAGTATAAAAATGTAGCATATAAAATACTAAAACTGTGAGAAGATGGGCCTGTTTTTTCCCATATAAGCTGTCTTTATCACTATAAATAATTGTTAGCATGTTTTGTTAGCCTTTTTCATGGGAATAAGATTTGTGTTGTCTAATTTATTATATTGATTACACAATGATGAACTGCTTTGGCCTTTTCAATGTGCTGTTATGGGATTGGTTATCCATTCCAGTTCATTACCTCAAGCTACTTTGGTTTAAACATGAAAGAAAGGGAAAAGCCAGCCAATAAAATGACATAGCTGTGGAAAGGTTAAAGAACTACACAGCGTCTGACTAAAGCTGACAAGCATTGAAGTTTGGATTTCTCATTCTTATGACAAAGATGGTAATGGGAAGAGAAAACAGCAGTATCTAATCCATTCTTATGACAGTGAGTGTAATTAAATTGGCAAAGATATAAAAGTAACCTGTTCTTTTTATAATTTATATATCCTTATCTTATGCCCCTTCCTTGATTTTTCTAATGTAGTCACTATACTGGTGTAACCTTTGGACAGTGATTCTTTGGGAAACATGCAAGACGACATGTACAGAGCTGAGTGTTATAAAGTGGCTTATATATATCTAAAGAGAGTCCTATCTACTGATATTAATATTCTAGATGAGAAAAAGAATGGTTTAAAGTATGGATAGCAAGTTTACTTCTTGATGTTCCCCAAAGTGAGCATATATGTCATATGAATCTTCTGTGAATCATTATTCACAACATTTAATAAGATGGATCTTTACTTTTTAGTGACCAGTGATTGTAGATTCAGGAGTTTCTGTCTTCCATTATCTCAGACATTAATTTTTCTTAAGAAAATGGATGATAAAAATGATATAAAATAAGGATCAATCATTTTTATCAGTATTTTAATATATAAAGGAATCCACCTACTACAGAACTAAAGCCAAATGTAGAACTGACTAAATATTTCACTATGAAAAATTAAATTTTGATTAAATTAAGGCCAGAGTGTTTTTCTGGGTTTTTCTGGGTTTTTCTGGGTTTTTTTTCCTTTTTTTTTTTTTTTTTTTTTTTTTTTTGAGGTTTTTTTTTTTTTTTTTTTTTTTTTTTTTTTAAGCAATAGANTTGTTTTGTTTTGTTTTGGAAAGACTGTCCTACGTAGAAATGGTAAGATTTTTATTAATTTTAATTTATCATTGGGATCTATTTATTGACATAAACTTTCTTTTTTCATAAACTAAATAAAGTTCATGTTTGACAAAGTAATTTCCTGTATCCCTTATACAGTTAGTTCTAAACAATTTTTGAGAGATAATGACTGACTGGCTACCATTTAAAGCCTCAGTCATGTAGAAGCTTCTACAAGCATAGATACAAAAGATTATCCACCATGGGCTAACTCAGCATCTTGCAGGAACCAGAAATAAAAGCTTATGTCAGAGCACACAGAGTAAGATGTCTGTACAAGCATAAGAAATGTCTGTGGTGTGAAATGGTGAACATGAGTGATGTTTGGGAATGGCCTTAAATACGGATACAAATGAACTCATAGAGGTCCTGCTGTTCCTGGAAACATAATATAGAACTATAGCTTTTCCCCTCTCATGTCTGGATCACAGTGTTTATGTCAGCCCTGTCTTCAGCCTAATGTTGCTTCTCTTGCCCTTGCCCTCACAGTTTATAACAGCTTGGTATATTGCTCTATGAGGACCCACCAAGTTAACTCAGTTAACTGTAGGAGGAAAAAAAATTTCATTTTTATCTGGTATTTAACGTACTTATCTTGTATTTAGTCTTGCAGATCAGTGTTTAGGTTCCAAGCAATGATATACTAACATTTCTCTGATTTTTTTTTTCATTTCGAAAGGGATCGTTTCCATTAAAAGTTTCCTGTTGGTAAATATTTGTCATGATAAAAACCATGCATGTCTATGTACATTATTAAGAAAAGTAAACAGATTTTTGATTGATTTTCAAGTTCTGGTCAAAGCTTTTTTCATCCCTTCTGGGGTCATCACTTTATTTTTCATGCTGCTACAATGCTGTATGAGTTTGTAAAGTTAGCACAAACAGTTTTAGTTTGAAGGGTGTGATAGGCAAGAACCATTTTATCAACAATTGATCTATTTCTTCCCTTCATAAAGGTGATGGTCCTTTGAGAAGGTGACTGATGTTTCCTCCATCTGGAACAGGCAGAGCTTTTTGAGGGAGGATGTGCTCCTTGAGAGCTTTTGCAGATAAAAAGGAGGCAGAACAGAGAGAAGGGATATATGAAAATGCAGTGAGCAGGAAGATGGAGCACACCAGAGTTTGGGAGACTTTGGAGAAGATCATGATGTGTATCTGCAGACAGATAGGCTGCTGACAGGATGGAAAAAGGCTCTCTAGAGCCTTTAGAGAGGCTGTACAGAGTTTGTTGTAACACAGAAAGCTGTGGAGGTGCTGGTCTCAGGTCAAGCCTACTGAAAGAGCTCACCTGCAAGAAAGAAATGGATAAGGAAGTTCCATTGAAACCACTTTTGGTTTTTTTTAGCATAACATAATAGTGGAAAATCTCCCTCAAAACTCCAGCCTGCCCTAGGGTCATATCAAGGCTTTTTCACGCCCTACAGTCTTATCAAGGCAAATTAGTGTAAGTTTGTGCTTACAAATAAAACATATATTAACTGTTATTTGCTTGTTTGTTTGTTTGTTATTGATTTGTGCTTACAAATTAATATCAGAAGGTGTCATCCCATGCCAAGAATTAATGATGCAAGTGTGATTCCCAGAGGATGGGTTAAATGAGCACTGTGGACATGGCACGGGCTTTTGGAGGGGGAAAGATGATGTTAAAACCCATCTGTACACATTTTGGTGCTGTGGGGTCTAAGGCAGTTTGGATCTGAGATCTGACTTTCAGCTGTAGTAACAGAAGGCCATAGTTTAACTTGAATTTCCAGGTTCAGTTCTGGCAGGTGACTACTTACTCAGAACTAATACTGAGCCTGGAGAAACTGTGCTATTGGGATATACTTTCTAAATGTACCACTACTATAATGATTTGTAATTAGACACTAATCACTGCATAAAATGCTAATATAATAAAGGTACTTGATATTTTTTCATGCTCCTGGCAAAGTCCTCTAGACGTGCCATTTTCTCAAGGGTGCGATTAGCAAAATCTGGCTGAATTAAAGAGTTGGACAGGGCACACAATAGCACACAGGGCTATTGTTTCTCTGTTGAAAGAGAATTATTGGTGGTTTGAGGAGCATTTTAAACTGATGAAAGCATTAGGTGCTATTCTATCCCACCTCTGCCCATGTGTCCTGCTGTGTTCCCCGTGTCTGCAGTAGCAATCAGCTATGTGACTCTGGCTTTGCTTGTCAAGAAAATGATCCAGGTGGAAATTAATACTATTTTGTTATTGTCAGATTACATTTTAGTCTCTTTGGTCTTCCCTTGTGGCAGGAACAAGCATTTAGCATGAGGATTTGGGGAAAGAGAAGGGAAAAGGGCATGATACTTGTTTTGGCTATGGTCTTTGTCAGCTTATGTTGCTCATATGGTCTTATGTCAGCTTAAGTTAATTGTCAATACTAACTTGATTTAGAAGGCCATAGCAAAACAACTGAAAGCCTTCTGCCTCTTCTTGTGTGCACACACCAGACTCAGTCATAATCTTTTGTGTAGGATGCAGGGCTCTCTCCACACAATGCTCTGTTCTCTGGGGCAGAAAGTGGATGTGGATGTCCTTATTGCCTTTCTCCACCCTGACCCATGCACCCATATCCTGCTCTGTGCACCTGTGCATACTCTCTCCCACTGCCTCACATGGAATATGTGCAGGATAAGTACACTGGGGGCTAGGTCCCCACACAAACTGTCTCTAAATAAACCGTATTTTTTTTTAGTTTCTTATCCCACATTTTGATTTATTTCTTTTGTAAATACGCAGGGCAGCAACCTCCAGGTGTAGAGAAGGTTTTGGCAGCTTTGGCTGGTTTCCATGTCAGTTTGCAGCACATTGTCTGCCTGAGAGAAGGAGGAATCTGTACCTGATCTAGCCACCCTTTGTCATCTCTGGTCAATGCCATGACAAACTGCCTTATTCAGTATGTACTCTGACACAGCAGACGATAAAAGGAACAATATTTAGAGGTAAAAGTAATGTCCTTTATTTAATTAGTTGTTATTTAGGTTAATTTCTCCTCATGTGTAGTCTTCATTTCAAATAAAAAATTAAGTTACTTCTAGTTAGAATTAAACAAGTGTCATAATCGGCACTTTTTTTATAGATATGAGAAGAAAAGCAGGTAAAGATAAACCAAATGCAGGCATTTTTCCTTTTAAACCCATGACTACTCTACCACCGCAGCTATTAGACCTGGGATATATGGAGGAGTAAAAGATCAGTGTCAAATTAGTTAATCTTCTGATAGCAGATATTATTTTTAATCTTTTTGAATTCTTGTCCTTAGATTATTATTTCAGTCTTTCATGGCTCTGGAAATACACAAGGAGGAAAAGCTTGCCATATGTCCTCTGTATTGGTCTGCTGAATCTCAGCATATCTAAATCCCTATGAATTATTTGAAATTGGTAGAATAGGAAAATGGTCTGAATATTATAAAGGGTTTGGTTATATTCAGTCTAAGACTGAGTGTCTTCTGGTGCTCCCAGATCTGTATCAACTCACCAAAAGATTTTCTCGGGTGTACTAGCAAAAGCATGTCAACAGCATAACTTCTTCTCTAGTGACATCACTTTTTTGCTTGTATGAAAAGCAAGGTTATCATAAATCATCTATACAAAAAGTGAAACTTAGATTAAGTAATAGGGACAAGAGATGATCAGTGTTAACCTATTTTGCTTTTCTCTGTATTACTAATAACTGGTGATTTGCATGGTGTGTGTGTCACTAATGTCTATTATTGGTTTGTGGGGGTTCTGCTTATTGGTTTTATGCTGTGGAACAGCACAGGTGGAATGAGGTTTTAAATAGATGACAATCCCTGGCATATAGAAACTTCTTAAATCTAGTTGTTTTCCCTTATTTTTTAACTTGAATAGATGAAGGCTCACATAAAGGGTTGGGGACTGCAACTTTTAAGATAGCATTTTGTCCTAATTTGAAACTCAGATTTTTCCACTGTGCCCCCGCACAAGAAATTTAGAAAACTGGGCTCCTAAAAATGAATGCCCAAATACCAGCAAGTCACATAGGAGTTAAACTGGACAGATGAATATTCACATTCTAAAACTCCCTGGGGCTTGCATGCCTTAGGAAGATATCCTTACTTGGGATCCATATCTTGGAGTGCTTTCCTAGCCTACCTTCTTGAGAGGTGTGACTTTTGAGTGCTCACAGGCATTGGGAAGGCTCAAAACTTGTTCCCTGATTTTCGCATGAGTTCTCAAGTTGTTGGTGGACTACTCTGTTAAAGGGGACTCTAGGTGTTGCCAATACCAACATTATTTTAAATTAAGTATTGGTTAATGTGTTTTGCATGAAACCTGATTCAACTAGATCAAGGTGAGACATTGCAATGATGTCAGTGCTTGGGATTGTGGGAAAAAGTATAGAAACACCTCTTTTCCTTCCTTAGGTATATGTGTACTTATGGAATCTTCAGGGTTAGGCAAAAGACATACTGAGGCTCAGTTTTGGATGATTTTTCCTCTACTCTTTATTTTTTTTCAATTTTATCTTAAATTTCAGTTTTCATTTGGAGTGATAACAGTGATAATATTAACTGTTTGAAAAATGTGTTGTTCTGTGACCACATTTTCTTGAAAACAACAAACTACAAAAACAGGGCTGTTACCCCGGCCTAGTTTAAAAAAAAAGCTAAACAGTTTTACAAATTTACATAGCAATGGTGTTTCTCATAGAGTTATTCTGATGCTTTAGGAATGTATTTGAAATAACAGCAATTGTTATGAGGTTTTCAGATACATGATTAGCAACATGAAAATGACTACGGTTTCAAACTACAGTAAAATATGCAAGAGCTAAATATTTGTTACTGGATTCAATCAGCTGAAGACATTTATGACCTGACTTATGAGGGTAAAAATGTGTCCAGTTAGGCACAAGTTATAGCTGATCTTGTCCTCTAATGTGGAGTTAACAAATGGGCAGTTAAATTATAAGAATTTAAATGCTATATATTCTTTTTTCTACCTTTTACCTTTGGCTGCATGAATTTGCAGAGAGTTTTTTGAGTTATATTTAACGCCCACAGAAGACAAAGTCAGACTTTCCATTCACTTTAAAGGTAGGAGGACTTGTTTATTAGTCATTTTAGTAAAACCCAGTGATTTTCCTGTCAGCTATGGAGTGCTAGTGATCCTAGATTGTTCTAAGAGACGTTACAAAATGTTGGAAGATGTTTGAAAGATGAAAAATGTATGTATGCAAAATCTTAAAAAGCTATTTATGAAATCATGACTTTTTATAAATAGGCAAGGAACTACAGGGTTACTTACACAGAGGATATGGTGTAATTTCCAAACCACTGCTTTCACTGCCAATGAAGCAGACTAGTAAGATAATAGATTTGGAAGTAGCAATAATATCTAGCAGTAAAAGAGATTTCAGAAATCTGTAGCCTTCAGATGATTCACATGTGCTGTAAAATTGCTTGGAGGTGAGGCCACTTCTCCACTGTGATTCTGAAGTGCCTCAGCACAATGGACTCACTGCTGCCTGAAACTTTATACCATTTTACAGTATAATTACTAGTGGTAATACCTACTAACTGTTCTTCTAAAAGAACAATTATGGGCAGAACAAAAATTCTCCATTCCATCTAAAATGGGTTGAGGCAGCACAAAGGCATCGGTATCGGCATGCTTATACACCCAGAAAAAACAGAAAGAGAGAAACTTCTACCAGAGGAGTTTTATAACTTTTACTTGTTGTGACATTTGATGATCTGTCAGCCTTTAAATATATTTTCTTACATATGTAAATATGTGATGGGTTGTGCCTGCTGAGGTTAAACGCTTCTTGAAGCTTTGGAATGAATCAAATGTGGTATGCAAAGTTATAATTTTACAGACTGAAATATGACATTAAGCTGTCTATAAGGTTCCACTTTGTTCTGCCAATAAGTCAGGAAACATAGATTAACACAATGTAAAAAAAAAGAAAAAAAACCAGGATGATTTAAATGTACTGATGTAATGTTTTTTTCTAATGTGCGGTTAAAGGAGGGGTTATGCCATGATGTACAAGCCACTGACACTATCACATGGAAAATTACCTTCTGATCACTTGCTTCCAGATCAGATATTAGAGGATTACACTAACTTGTGGGTTGTCTCAGTGGCGTCTCTTTCAGATGTGGATTTTCAGATGCCTTAATTTCAGTCACTGTTTCTACTGGTACAGCAGTTCAACTGACTTAGACTGAGGATTAGTCTGCTGGGCGGCTTTAAAATGGATTTCTTGCTCCGTCAGAAAGCATCTGATCATTCTAGTTCTTGTTATTATTGGTGAACTAATATGGCATGGCTGTGTTTGCTAAAATTAGAGCTAAGGAGAGAAAATTAATTTACTGAGAGTTGTGAACATGGTTCATCATGTTAATGATATTCAGCTTGAGTAGCAAGCATTAAAAAGTATCTTGAGAGAAGTTTATCAACCCAAACTTTGATTAGGTGCAGTGACCCTTTTTATGATATACCCTTGTCCAGATCCTTCATTTCATCATCTATCAGCTCTATTGTATAGCCAGGAAGATATGACAATAAAGGCTGAGCAAGTCTGTGCTTAGGAAGTAATATCTTTCATTAAACAGAAGAAGAAGGAAGGGAAAATACTATCAATGCAATAAGAATAGCAGGAACAGTTTCACTTTCTGAGCTCTGATTACAGAACAGTCAAGGTAAAAAAGGACAAGAATGAGCTTTCTGAAGTCTTGCTTATACTGAAATTTTGACACATAGGTTCCACCTGATGCTTACTCAGCAGACAAAATCTGTTTGCTGTCCCTGTCTTGTTTTGCACATGCAACACGGGTTGGACTGGATGCTTTGTGCTAGGTACCCACACATTGTTCAGACTACCTTGCTCTGAGGAAGGATGTGGGGAAACTTTATCACTTTGCATAACAGCATAAATGGTGAACTCTTACTTAGAAAAGGGAAGGGATTCTCTTGCCCCACTCTCTCCCCCAGCAGTTTGAGCACACATTTGATGAGCAGTGCTCTCATGTTTAGGTTCATATTCCCTGGACTGTACAAAACTGGAACCAGTTATGGTCTAATACCCAATGTCCGTATGTATTGCAAGGAGTTAGACCTGAAACACTACTTGTAGCAGACTTTTCCCTGGTCTGCCTTAGAACTCATCACTAGGTGGTATTCCCTCTGCAACAGCAAAGGTATCCACAGAGCAGATCTGGGTCTAGGGCACTCTTCTGCAACTCTTCTTAGGCTGAGAGGAGGAGATCAATCAAACTTCTGTTTCTCAGTACCATCAGCAAAACGAAGGCAATTATAAAAGACAGTGGCTAAGAGGAGGGAACAAAAATCCCCAGGACCCACACTTTTCCCTTTGTAAAGGGCCACAGTTACCTGCGTGGTGGTCTAGGTTCTGGCAGGACGGAGGTGCTCAGCGTTGTTTGTTGGTTAGACTTTTGACAGAGAAAGAGAGAGCCTCATTTAGGTGTCCTTACAGTGCCCTCCGGAGGTGCTCAGGGCCACCTACAAGTGATGTTTTTAGGGAACTTGTGCCCACAGAGTTGTCCTCAAACCAGTGAAACCCAGTGTAAACTCTGATGCCCATCCACTATAAATCATAGTAACATAGGGACATTTTTTAAAGCCATATGGAGTCAGGAATATTCAAAGGAAATAGAAGGATAGCTGTAAAAAGCCAAAGAGAAAGCTCTTCTCCCAAGTCTGAGCCTTGGAAGTACAAGAGGGCTGGAGTGATGAGTGTGGAGATAAGTGAAAATTGGAGTATAAGGAGATGAAGGAAGAGAAATGAATGATATAGTGGTGAAGAATGAGCAGTGGGAAGCAGGGATAGGAAGAGAGTCTTCCTCATTATTCACATTCCACCAGGTCATTAACATGCTACTGTCCTACAGGTATAAGGACACTTGCTGATGAATGTTTTCAGTACAGATCAGTAGCTTAATTTACTCCACAGATGTCTTGTATTTTTCAATTTGCTAATGTTTAGCTATATTAAACAGTTCACTGTCTTCTCTTGTAAGGTAAAACTAACTTAATGAAAGCAACAGGTCTAATTAAATGGTCTGTCCTAGGATTTGCCCCTGTTGTGATTCATTTCTCCACGGTGATCAATCTTAGTAGCCAACTCAAACAAACACGAAGAAATAGCAAGTCTTAGGTTGAAATTACTTGGAATTTAATCACTGCATAATGTTTCCCAGATGAGACTGTACACTTTCTCATAAATGTCTGCAGCTTGTTTGTTAACCATGGCACGGTTTGTCCATCTTTCTTAAAGTGAAAGGATAGAATTTTTCATGCAGGCAAAAGCATCTACAAAAACAACTGAAAAGCCCCTCAGCTTATCCAAACCAGGATAGGGATCTGAACGTTTCTTCACTCTAATCAAGCTCACATCAGATTTGTCACAGGAAAACTGAAGAACTAAGAAATAATTTAGCGTGAAAAGAAAATTTAAGTCTGATGATGATTCCCAATAAAATACATGGAAGCTAGGGACACCATCTGCACTAAAGATGATGACATTTAGGCGCCTACCTTCCTTTTCAGTTTTTGGAAGCCTTTGTCTAAACCCCTGTTCTTTTGTTGTTTTTCCAAAGAAGGTTTATCAAACAACATGACAAATTAGTTGCATTGTAAAGTAGTCAAGTTGGTGCCCCTCTGATGATTAGAAAAGGTCTATGGTAAGTTTTGCCTCTATAATGATCTTGAGTTTTTCTAGAGGTACTTTTGCTAGCAGTGGTGGGATGTATGTGTGGGCGTTAGGGGTTTTTTTGTTGTTTGGTTGTTGGGGTATTTTTCTGCATTAGGAAGCTTGGTTTAATGCTTCATGTATCTAACAGCTGCCTTAAAAACAATGAACAGATTTCGTTCTTAACTCCACTAGTCTAAATCTAGAGTAATAGCCAAAATGATTGATTCATTTAAATTGTAAATTCAGAACATTTGGTAATCTACTTAGCTGGGTGAAGCACTGTCATTTTTCCTGCTGCACGTAAAGCTTCTGCAGGCTCCTCCACCACAGCAGACAGTTGCTTGTGATTTTTTTTTTTTTTTTCTCATTTTGGCACTGCTTCATCATTCTTCTGTAAAGCGAGTTTCAGCTTACACCAGAAGGAAGCAAAAGGAAGGCCCCTTCCAGTATCCTTAGGGAAGGCAAAGTGTGTTTGCAGAGAAAATACATGGAGTAACAGGAGCAATAATGTGTTTACTTTGCTCTCTCCTCACAAACACTTTCATAAATGCATTTGAGGAGGAAAGGATTGCTATGGGCAAATGAACTTCTATCAGGTTCAAGTGTCTGGAAAAGTTTATGCTTTTTACTTGAGCTATCTGTTTTGTGAGCTTTCATAGTACAGAGCAGGGCAAACATGAACTTCAAGGTGCTAAAAAGAGAGAGCATGAAAGAGCATAGGCTTCAACAGAGAAATTCATTGGAAATGCCTGCTCCTAACTGTAATTCAGAGAGAAGGGAAGTGTGGCTTAGACTCACACTTATGATCCTAGGGGAAAGAAGTCACTGCTGGAAAGCAAAGTTCAACAACAGATGAACTCACGCAAATGAAGGAAATTGCTGTCTTCTGCCTCCCTGGCTGTTCCTGCTGAGGGAAAACATACATTTCCCATAATTGAGCTCTCAAATTTTTTCTATATCTTGATAAAGATGTTTGTCCATCTTCTTCCTATTAGTAGTTTCTTAGACCATTGCTTTATTTTTTTTTTTTTTTGTTAGTCCATTTTGAGACTGAGAAAACTATCTCTGTGGCAGCTGCTGGAATTGTTTGGATTGAAAAGTAATGTCCTGAATAATAATCACATATTTTAGCTGCCTTTTAATAGGATTTAGAAGGTGAAACCAGGAAAGCTACCATCATGTGAGCCAACACATGCAGTGCAGGCTTGGGACAGCCTATAGATTGCAGCATGTGACCTCTTTACCTAAAGGGCTTTTTTGGGGGTAATGGGGATCAAAGTGAGATGGAGCTATTTTGGCAGAGCCTTTGGAATGGCTTGTGGACAGACATGCACCTCGAGCAGGAACACAGAAGCTTTCTTTGTGAGCTGCTAGGAATGCTGTAGCTATGTCTTCTAAAAGCAGTTTTTGGAAGTTGTAGCCCAGATGCTGGTGTAGAAGAGAGGGTGGAGAAGGCTGAATCATGGCCACCTCTCTTCCCTGTTCTCACAGGGGGACAGAGCTGTGATTTTGCCTGATCCCTAACAGGCCCCCCTGAAAGAGGGAGAAGGTATTTCCCACCTTTGTCCCCATTTCTGTACAGCAGCCACTGAAAAGGCACAAATGTAAAACAGAGAGAAAAGACCATTTTGTATTTTCTAGCATGTTCTATATATTGAATTAAGTGAGGATCCTTTGGAAAAAAATAAACATCTCCACACATGAAATAATATACATCACAGAGCTAGGGAAAGAATATGATATTTCTTTTTTTTTATTACAATGTTGAAGCTTATTTTTATTTCAGTTTCAAACAAAGTACAAAATATTATTCCTGAAATAGATGTCTAATAAATTTGTTGCAGATGTACATGGCATTTCAATTCTGTAAGGCTGAAATGTCCCTACTTTAAATTCAAGGGAAAAAAACAAGCTGTATATTGGAATAAGGATTTGTTTTTAAGTTGAATAATCAGCTGCTTTGACATTAGTGAGCTTTTTTCCTTCAGAAGAAAGTCTAGACAAAAGTGATTGAATTTCAAAGTATTTTGATTTTGACAGAATTGTATTTTCTGTTAGAGAACTGCTTAGCTGAAGTTATTCTGGCAGCCTGGAATGGCATCACTTGTGTAAATAGAGTTCACTAAACTAAACTGCTCGTTCGAGTAAACAGACTGTTGGCATTAGTAGGTAGTTCTTCCCTCTAGAGGAGAAGATCTTTCATTACATTTTCAGTGGTCCATATATTTTACAGCAGTGGAAGGACAAGAATGTTCAGAGTACCAAGATCCAGAGAAAAATGTGTCTTGTAGTGATTTACAGACAGTTTTGCGTAGGCAGTTTTGTTCTGATTCATCTAGTTTCCTGCTTTTCTGCTCTGCTCCAACCTAGTCGTGCTTGCCATCCTTATTTGTGTCTATCCATCCCTGTTCCCTCCTGCAGCTTTCCTGCTAAGACGTAGTGTCACCTATACTCGCTCTTTACCCCTCTGAATTTCTAATTAAGCAGTGATGCACTGGCAGACAGTGATATCCATAGGCTTGGTTCCCTTGATGAGAGACACAGCAGAAAGAAGAGCAAACATTCCATTTGGCCACCAAAGTGCAGTGTGCTCTTTGCAGAGAAAACAATCATTCCCATTTGCTGCTAAATGAACAGCAAATTGTGTTGTTCTTTGGTGTTTGCAAGCGGAAACTTTTGAGGTATCGTGATCTCACCATGTTTTTATCACTTTTCTCAAAGCATGGCAAAAAGTATGGGACTGCTCACTTACATTTCTCTCTTGGCTGGAAAGCTCAGACTATTGACAAAATGGGGCTTGCTTACTTTTTGAAAATTACTTAGCTTTTCCTATGTTTCTTCTGAGGAGTGAAGAAAGTGCTCAGTATGGGACAAATATCCATTTTGGAAAGGTCTGAATGAAAGGACAGAAACTAAAAAAACAAGTGGAAACTGAGGTGTTAAACAAAAAGAGTGAAGATTTACTAGCTCCATCATTACGCAGAAACTCAAAAATTTTATGGCCTCACTTTGCAAAGGCCACATGTAGAAAATCTGCAGCCTCCCCCAAGCTCTGTATCGCTGTTGGGGCATTTACTCACTCAGATGACATCATTCAGGTCACAATTAGCCAGTAACAAAACAAGACTGGGCAAATTATCCTTTATATTCAGTAAAATGCAGATGGGGGAAATAATTAGTCATGTATTTCCCCTTTTGTGAACAGCTTCCTTGTGCTCTGGGAAGGGATGTCATACTGTAAATTAGTCACTTGCAATCTGTCATTTCTGACCCACCGTGCTAAAATAACAGTCCTGGTAAACAATTTGCACAAGGCTTGAAAACTCCTGTGCTGCTATTGACTGTACATGAGTCAGATTTGCAACTGAATGCTTAATCAATCTGCACCTTGGCTCCTGGGTGCTGTTCTTATTCTGCTTGAACAAAGAAGCTGGGTAGCTTAGCTAAACCTGATGTGCATGGCCTTCTGCAGAAAATGATTTTTTGAGGTTTCTGACCTCTAATTATCCTCTTCAATACAGGAAAGCCAAAAGGTCTATCTGCCTGTTTTGTGCTACACTTCTATATTGTACTGGAATCTTCTTCCACTTAAATGCCACTAGGTCCTTTCCTGAGCAATGTGTCTCATCAGAAAAGGGCTTAGTGCACCAGAAGGTATTTCTTAAAGGATAACTGTGGAAGTTCAAGTTGTGAAATTACTTGGACTCACATTAAATAATGCTAAATTATTCTGCCTTCATAAGTAGCTGTGCCTGTCCTTTGTACAACACCTAAATTTGATTCTTCTCTAGAAATAGTTTAGAAAGAATTTAATTCTATATATGATGTATAAATAAAAATAAATAAAAATAGATTTATTAGTGCTCTTTGCACTCAGAACAAGTCATGTGGTGTGCATTGGTGACAGACCACTATAGGTCAGAGGAAAGAAATCAACAGTTTTGATGTAATGAACTTCTGCAGTGAAAATTTGCAACAGGAAATCCCATTTTGGACAATGCTGTAAATGAAGGAATTCATTCATTCAGCGAGGACTTCCAACAAGTCCTTCCTGAGGGAAAAGGTTGGCAGCTGACCACAGATGGCTTTGACCAATTTATCTGTTTCCATTATAAGGTTATTTCACTACCCTGGACTTAACATTGCAGGAATGTTTGTGAGCAAAGAATATACCACTAAGGTTATCACATTGTAACAAAGCAGATGGGTACTTCAAAACCATGAGACAACAGCTGTGTCTGCTCTGTTGGAGGAAAGCAGGCAGGTGTAGAGTATTAGGTGATATTTTAAATAGATTCAGTCCAGTAGAGGTGAGCGCTGCTGGAAGAAATTGAAGAAGCGTAGGGAGTAGGATGGTTTTTCTGGAAACCAGCACCTTCTAACCTGCTGCCTGCTAATTTTGGAGATGAGAGAAGTGGAACATTCTTTTGAAAGAGCTCTTGAAAACTCAGTTAAAAAACGGACTCTGTTCCGCTAGTCCTGTAGCTATCTTGCTTATCCCACGTTCCCCTTAAAAAAATCTTGTATTGAATCTTACTAATAAATTGGAAAAAAGAAAAAAAAAAAAAACAAAA
>VZRO01005649.1:400757-484851 GCA_013397915.1 Daphoenositta chrysoptera | reverse complement strand
AAAAAAAAAAGAAAAAAAAAAACAAAACGATGAACACTCATTTATCTGTCAGTGAAAGAGGAAGGAGGAAGAGGGTCTCAGCTGAAGGGCAGGTGCGTGCTGAGGGGCTGGCGGTGGCTGTGTGCTGCCACAGCCGCGGCCGGCGCTGACACCTCGCGGTGCTGCGGGGAATCGGAGCCCCGGACCGCGCCGGGCGCCCGCATCCCCCCGGCCCCACACGGGCTCGCCCGCACGGTTCGGGGCGGGCTGGTTCTCCTCCAACAAGTCTGCTGCTTCAGTGAGGTCACGGACTGCAGAGTCGCCAGGCAGGGGAGATCTCTGGTGCAGTCTGCTACGGCACACAGCGAAGCAGAAAATGAAGTAGTGGAGTGATCGTTTGATAAGAAAGGGAAGTGCAAAGGAAGACAGAGTTAAATTAAACTCCGTCCATAAATCTAATGGGCCTCGGGCAGGAAGAGACGGATGCTTCAGCCCTGCGTATGCTGAATTGCTGACAGAGGCCAGTGGCAGAGCTCGGGCACAATGAGGAGAAAGACAAAGGTTATAACTTTCATCAGTCCTTTGCTTTACATCATACAAGGTCTCTGGCTGATGTTTGCTGCCACTTTGCAACCCGTGATATAAAGATTCCTACCCTATGGCTCATGGCACTAAATTTAAGAAACTAAATAAATGAGTATCAACAGTATCAAATAATAAAAGTCCATTATCAGACGAAGAAATTGCTCCTTTTTCATAGTGGCACTGTCTTTGCTCTTCTGTGTTTCTTGGGTTGCCTCTAACTGGAAAGAGGCTAGGAATGCCTATTACAAACTCCTTGGCAGGGTCTAAGTACTTCTTTAATCCTTGCCTCATTAGTGGGACAGTGGATACCACAATATTTAGAAACATTTTGCAACAGATAAATGAATGAATGTATATTGTAAGGAGGAAACTGTGCAAAATTATATGGATATAATATTCCTTCCTTATTATCTTCAGGTCACATCCATTCAACTCTATTGTATGATATTTTGAAATTATGGTTGCTGTTCTACCTGGCCTTCGTATAAACTGGCTAGGTTTTCATGTAGAACAGAAATTGATGGATAAAATCACTTGATAGAGTTGACAGAACTTCTAGTCTGGGTTACAAAATGTAGAGAAGATAAACCTCTTTGCTTCCACCTTCATTTTCTGGATGTGGTATGTGGAAAGGCAAAGTAGAGATGTTGACTTTGCCACCCCTAAAAAACTGAAAAAGAGGTGAGGTTAAGGGACTTCCCTGAGAGGATCCACAACAAAGAAGGGAATAGTGAGAGAGTAAAGCTGCTATTGCTTAGCCTGGTCTTTTATCCTTACTAGGCAGTTCTCTCTCTTGCCTTGAATCTGCCATTAGAGAATTATCTGGGCTGGCAAAGTTGAAATAACCTTTTTTTTGTCTTTCAAGGTGGCATGAACTATTGATATTTCAGTAGGGGGAAAAAAACCTCCTTCATTTTACTGCCAGTTAACAGACTGTGATCCAGTTCTGTCACTGCCAGAACTAACCCAGGACACTGGCTGAGACTTTCCAGAGGTGTAAGGAACTTAGAAGCAATGTCTTTAGACTCCATTCATAATGATGGCCAGCAGTAGTTGCAGTACCATGTGCTGTTGTCAGAGCTACAAAATTGAGGAAACTTCATTTCAGTTTGCACTGTGAAAGAGTAGCTCGATTTCAGTGATGTTGGTGTGCATCCTGGCAAGACAAAAGGTTAAGAAGTAGTATATCAATCACACAGGCAAAATCAACACCTGAATCCTAGCACTTTTTTAGGTTTATATATTCTCCTTATTAATGTCCTAAATAATGGGGGCACTAGAGAAGTCATGGTTGTAGAAGAAATGGACTTCCAAATACATCTTCACTGGTGCTAAGCTTGCTCTCTTCTGAAAGTATTGGTCGTCTCTCTCCTCATGGGGCACATGCATTTTGATCATGCTTGTCCTTGTTACTAATTTTCTTTAAAATAAACTTAATTTTTTTCTCTCCTTCTCCATTTTCCTGAGAAACCTTCCCAAGAAACTTGTTATCCATACAAAGACAAACAAGGTAAAGCTCTAAGTGGTCATCAAGAGGAAAACATTAGTCCTGCAAGAGGCAGAAGGTGGTTGGGGAATATGAAAAAAAGAGAGATCTAGCTTGCTAAAACATTGTGGAAGGGTTAAAAAGAATTGTAATACAGAAATAATCAGGTGATCATTTAAAAATTGCATAAGAAAGGAGAGGAGATGTAGGAATGATGGGAATGTTAGAGAAAGGGACTAAGAGCATTTATGGAAGACAAATTGTAGGTAAGATGAGTACTGTATGGAGATATTAAGTAGTCTGTTGATAATTAAAGCAGTGAAAGCTGTATTTAGCTGATAAAAACCAAATACATACAAATACATACAATTCTTTCTAGGATTCCTTCTGCTAGTTGCTGTTCTGAGCTTACATCACGAGCTCCAAAAAGCAAGATTTGACATAAGGAGGTCTGTTCATGCAATCGCAGCTCTGACCTTTTTAATGTGATTTATTGTAATATTTTGAAAAGAAATATATTCTATCTCTTAACATACATTCCAATGTGAACATAAACCTTTCAGGACAAGGCAAGTCTTAGTTTGGCTTCCAATGCTCTGGAAATGATTATGATCTAACTTGTATAGACCAGAGAAAAGAAAATGAATGTAACACTGTTGATGGTACAACATCATTTTGTATTCTGTCTTATTTTATTCATAAGCGTTAACGTCACTGAAAGATATTGTTGTGATTCAGGGGTAAGTCTCATGACTCCTTACCATATATGTAATATACATTATTTTCATTATCAAATTATCTTGACCTTAAATGAATCCACAGTAAACATCTATTGCCATAGTATGCACTTTCATTCCATGGGAATGTAACAGTCACAAAAGCCTAATGATGGCTCTTGTGTTTTCTTTACTGCAAAGGATTTTAAGGGAATATGTTAAATAAACCTATGGTTTCTTTTTCCACAAAATGAAGAGTATATTTCTCTAGTTCTAAAAGTTGTCCAAAAACCTTTTTCCTTGAGTTCAACAGTTTATACCTTAACTCCAGTAGGAAAAAATAGTTTAATATGAAATAATTCTTTATTTTAATAATGAAATTCATAAAAATATACATGATCTGCAATAATATGAATTATAAGTATACAAAAATATTACAAATTTATCTTGAGGTACTGGTCTGGGCCTGTAAAACACAGGGAACATGTAAAGATATCTACAACAAGGGAACATCTGGAGGAATTGTTTTGTTAAACTACCAATGATTCATAGAGGAATTAATTCTAATGAAGGATTTTAGTCATAATTCCAAGGAGTTAATATTTGTCTACACTTCAAGGTCACATTTTACTTTTGGCTGCCATCTGGGTTAGAAAAAGTAATGACAGAGGTTGTTGGAATGATGTGCAGGTTGTTCTGCCAGCTCTTGATTCCCAGAGCAATCCATGCTCAGGTAAAGAGGGTCACTGCATCAATAATTAGGTTGAACTTTCCAGGAAGAAAAAGTAACATGCAAGTTGTCAGGTCTAAATATGCAATGGAAACAAAATTCTGCAGTTATGCCAAGACTAACAAGTGATGGAAATGGAGATCTATTTTTAAGACAAATAAGATTGTATAGTACCTTTATTCAACACATGATCCCACTTATCTTTTGATAAGTTTTTTTTTTTTCATTGAACTCACATATGGCTTTAATCTTCTCCCTTATTAATCATAACTCTTGCTTCTGTCTTTTTTTAACTCTTTTTCCAGTCTGTGACATCCACTTTTTTAGTACATTCTTCTGGCCTTCCTTTCTCACTGTAAACTGGATGCAGCTTTATTGTATTTCATACAGATAGATTACAGATACAATAATATGAAGAAGACAGAAGAAAGTGAGGTTTAGTATTCCTCTCTCTCTGCATTTTGTTTCAATGAGGTAGCAGCACTCAAAATGAAAATTACACCTGAATTTCTTTTGTTACTCCCAGTTGGTTTATTCTGGGTACACACTGAATTTACTACAGCAAAATCTCTACTGAAGATGGTTGAAAGATTTGAAAAGTGAAGGCTCCTGACCACAGAGCAATTCTTTTTTTTTATCTCTATTCACCTTTGCAAACCTTAATTCAATTCCTTAGTCAACCATTCTGTGTAATGAGACCTGGCCTGGAACTTTCCATATTGATTTGTGTAAAGTCTCTTTCTCTTGGGATTTATTTATTCTACCTCCTCCTACGTTGCTCTCTCTTTCTATTGTTTCCCTGATCTTTATGTCTCCCTGGTTTTTGTACTGTAATATTTTTTCCCTGCTGCTCATTGTGATAAGAACCAAGGCCTTATTTCTTTTCCCAGAACTGTCTGTGTGAAATATGTCTTCTATTCAAATGTTAACTTCATGCTTAAATAACTTTACATTAGGGTAAATTTAAAACTGAAAAGTAGCTCACATTTCTGTGTTATGAGGAAGCCAACGAATATTTCAAATATTTTTATGCAGAGAATTCTGTAACAAATGTTAAAATACACCTGTGTTTGCTATGCCTGGACCTACCAGTACGAGATTACTTGGTTCCTACATACCTACTTCATGTGAAGTCTGAACTATTTTCAGGGAGTTTTTATTTCTATGAAATATGTAGGTTTTTTCTAAAATGTATCTAATATCTTACATTTATGAGAGCCCATTTTAAACAAAATTGACTTTTTCATGACATAGTTTATTATTTTAAGAGTGAAATACCAAAATTAACATGGATTTTTTTGACATTACAGTGTGGTTATGACATTTGTAAATGTTTTCAAACATGGCAGTCTCACAAAGAACCAGAATCATCGAGTAAATTTAATTTCTATTCAACCTTATCTTCTGTTCCTTTGTTTTTCCCAGCTCTGCAATGTATACTAAAACTTTAGACACTTTATATACTTACATATTAATGAACAGACTATTCTAAAATCTCTGCATTTCAGAAATAGGTCTTTACCACTGAATTCTCTTGACAGTTACTGTTAATAGTTGTTGCTATGCTGTTGCAGAAGCTTTGGTTGTGTAATAAAAGCTAATAGTGGTAGAAATACTTCAAATATACCATAAAAATGTATTTTTTTGTTCTACAATCATATAGTCTGACCATCATCCTGACTAAGGTGCAGCACTACACTCTTATTTTGTATCCTGTTTCTGGTGGATTACAACCTGGGAGTCTCATAAATATTGGCTCTTTAACTGACTGACAGCAGCACAGAGATGATGTTCCTACTTTTGTGTTGGGTACTGATCCACCACGAGCCAGCAAGGAATGAGAGCAGTGCAATGCCTTAAAATGTGAAGGAAGGGGAGCAGGAGAACAAGTTATTAAGGAGCAGTCAAGAGGAATTACATTTTCTGAGGTTTAAAGAACAGACCTGTGAACAGATCTAGGAGTTAATCATGGATTAACACTGCTGGGATTGAGGGAGTCGGCTAAGACTCAGTGAAGCTTGTGCTGGGTAGTGTTTAAAGGCATTATCTCACAAAAGATGGGCATTGCCATGGAAAATGTAAGCAAGGACTGCAATTATTTGCATTAAAGCAGCATGACTAATCTTCTGGTTTTGCTTTATCTGCACAGGCAATTCTCTGATGGATTTAGGAATCTCCCAACTTCTGCATTTTTTACACATGTATAGAATGGTGGCTTCCAGGTTACCTGGTTAACAGAAGAATTTTTATCGGCTCTGAGGAGCTGATGCTAAATTTAAAGTACTATTATGGGAAACAATAGAGATAAAAGATAGGAAATTCTTCTGTCTTAGCAAAGACATCTATTAGTTGTCTCACTTGGGGCTAGCTGGGTTTCATTCCCTGCAGAAACACTTCCTGAGAGTGATTCATCTCAATATAAGATAGATAAATTAAAAAGTTCCAAAGTTAGCCAAGTCCCACGCTGAATAAATATATTTGTTTCTTGTTATTCAGATCCCAAGATTTACTGTACCAGGAATGGCTAAAATAACTTTCTTCCCTTTCCTCTCCACCCCCTCTGTTCTCAGTATGCATTTACTGAGAAAAGGCACAAGGACTCTATTTGAATGACAACCTTGTTCCACTTTTGGCCTTAACAATTGTTAGTGTCTGAATGGCCATGAACCATTTTGAGTTGGGATATTTTGTGTCTTGTGGGCTGCATGGCAGAATTACATGGCTGCATCGGGGCCTACACAGCGTTTTAAGAGTTGCTTGTTTGGAATTCCATCTTTCTGTCTCTGCAGCACTAAGTAAAAAGGCTATTTCGTCAAACAGAAGTCGTTATATTGCATATTTTTATCCAGGATCCATACTCCCACTGTACTCTCTCTGTATTGGCTTTTAGCCCTTGCATAAAGCAACCACTTCTGGATGTACCACCTTTGAGGTATTAAAAGTTAGATATGAATGCAGTTCCTAAATTAAATACATATGCAGTGATGAGCAGGACATATTTCAAGATATATGTTCTACTCTGGTTTACCATGAAATTAGGGAAAGAAAAGCTTCAAGGTTAATGGTCCCAGTGACAGCATGGTCATAGTTTGGAGATGTCACCTTTGACAGAAGGGAGATGCAGATCAGGAAGTTGTCTCCTGCAGAGCAGGGTCTCCTGGTTGCCAGTGGGAGCCAGGACACCACTGATAATTCTGTGGCAGAAGAAGGTGCTGGACACCTCTGGAAGAGTCTCCCACTGCTGTCTGCAGCTGTAGTTTCCACATAAAGCCAAATTTGGAAGAAACAGTGTCACTTCCAATCTCCATGCATGGAGCACACCAATGGAAATTCTTTGAGGGCTGCCCCTGTTGCCTCTGCTACAGGGTCACACATGTGGTGATGCTTGTTTGGTAGAATTCTGCCATTTAATATACATTGGAACTGTTTGCCAAACTCTCTAATTGGTTTGCTGTTGTAATTTCCAAATTAGTAAGAAAAGTCCAGGCTCAGTATTTTATTTTATTTTGTGCATAGTGTATGAATTTTTACAGTACTGTCTGATTATCTAAGGATTGAGGAGCAGAAGAATCGGTGTAAAAATCAAGGAATATATAACAGAAAAAAATCAATATTTAAATCAGATATAACACTGAAAACATGTTTATTTCATGGTCCTCATCACCACAGGTATATGAACTCTAACATAGCAAGCTGAAGTTTATGACCTTTATAATAAATTAGAGGACACAAGAGAGGGGGATTGTAAAATAAAGCATGTGAATTTTTCAGTGTTGCCCCAGAAGGAATTTCTCTGAATGTATTTTGTTCTCCATTTCTTCTCATCCCTGTGTGCTTCAGTTCCCCAGGGAAGGGATCCTTTCTCATTAGAGCAGCTGCTCTGACTGGGTGAGGAGGATTCCTCACTTCCAAACGAAGGGGAACACACTCAGAGCTGTTCCTCCCATCAGCATTGCAGGAGCCTCCAGCTGCCGATCATTCTCATTTGTTCACTCACTGACCTCAGCAGAATTACTGGGGTGCTTCAAGTTGAACAAAAATGCAAACGTTTGCAAGGCCAAAGCCCAAGAGGTTTTCAAAAGCAAAGACTGTTACATACTATTGCCAGGACAGAATAATTTGGGACACTTATTACTCAACAAGAGAAATACAGCTATCATCATCCCCAGTAGTATAATAGTAATAATAATCAGAAGAATCTGTTAGTTCAAGGAAACTACAAAACCACAGCCTGAAACACCGAGGCTTTGTTCTTCAGTTGGTAGTTTAATACTTGATCAAGATGTTAAATTCGCATTTGTTTGCATAATTCCACCTAGAAGGTTATCAAGTAGGGTCTGGGCTCCAGAGAGGTAAGAACTGTTGATCTTCAGCCGCTTAACAGTGTTTCAAGTCTTGAAGAGATCTGTTCCCTCCAAGTTCCTGCGTGTTTTTAAGTCCTCATTGGACTTGTTCTGTCTCTTTTTTGTGATGAAGGAACTGTTATTCGTGCTGTTTAATGTTGAGCTTAAAGCCTTTTTTTTTTTAATTACACAGCTGAATTAATTTGTGGTGAATCATTTTCTTACAGATTTTGTAACTAGATGCTAAAAAATTCATTCTGTGCTCTCTATATCAAATCTCTCTTTCTTAAACTAAATTGGGAATGCTAGAATACACTAAAAAATAGCTAAAGGTGAACTGTTAATATAAGAGTGTTTATCTGCATGCAGTTTTTATTACTTTTTTGAATACTTTCACCTCAGAATAAAGTATTGATGCAGTATTCATGAGATGAAAATAATGGGGAAAGTTGAATTCAATATTTTGTGTTCTGAAATCATGAAAAATGAACTTTGCTCAGTTACAGAAGAATTAGCAGACATTTAAAATAAGAACATCCAGACAGATTTTAAATTTTTATGGCATTTTTTATATTATTGTCATAAAAACAAGAGTTTAGAGTTAATAAATACATGAAGAATCCTGAAAATTAATTCTTCACTGCAAATACACATGGCATCTTTAGCCTCTGCTATCCTGTTTGTCCAATTAGTTCAGTAGACATAGGAATTCTAAAAATTTGTTGATTTGAATCCCTTCCACACTTATTCTTGTCTAAGGATGTTCCTGGGGTACCTGCAGTAGGCTCACTGAACTCTACCAGTCATGGGTAGCAGTGGATCAGGTCAGCCAGAAAGTCCTGAACCCATTAAAAGGTGGTGTCTATGTTAGAACAGTCTTTATACTGATATCTTATGAAGTCTTTTCTTTCAAATCTCACAGATCTAAATTAGGCCCTCATTGCCCACTGAAAAGGCTTTCCATAATTTTAAGAAAGTCTGGATATGGTCAGTCTAAGAGTTTGGCCTCTGCATTAAACCAAAATAGTGTTTTCTCCATTCTTATGAGGCTTATAGAAGTCACTGATTCTCAGGTATGACAGAAATATGATGAGAATCTTTTGTGACTTTTTTGTATGTCTGAGGAAGTAAAGGTGAGCTCTATAGGATGCAGTGTGAGATTTTGAACACGCATACTTACTAACTAGTGGCTGAGATTGCACTTTTACCTCAGCAACAGCATTGCCTTTACCTGCAAATTAATGCTAAATTCTATAAGAGAATCTTATTTACAGTATTAAAGTGTCCTAAGATAGGGTATGATAACTGTAAAATGGCATTTTTAACCTTCAGCGTTTCGTTTAAGAAGTCAATAAAAATGAAAAAATAAGTGCATAATTTTTCTCCTTTGCTTTTCTCCTGGTTTTGTTTTATAAATGTCAAATAGGGTTTAGGACGTAGGAACTCCAACTGGATCACTGCTAGTGCACAATGTATATGTAAAGATGATACCTACCTGAGGTTTGCACATCTGAAATGTAGAACAACAGCCTAGAAATGTAAAGAGTGCAGGTAAGTACATGAAATAAGGGGACCAGTGGTCTCCAGCACCCCCAAGGGATGGAATTATCAGCCTCTCTTCAGAAGGAAGAGGTGGCTGCTGTGTCCTAATGTTGTCCCTTCCAGTAGTGCAGGTATGACCAAAGCAGGAACACATTGGTATTTCTAAGAGCACGAGGTTCACTTGACAGGGAGCAGATGATCCTCAGGTTGTCCTGAACTCTGTTGATGTCAAGATTAAGGCAGAGCTGACCTTGGATTTGTACTGTTTAAACTCCCTTTCAACTCTAACACAAGGAAACAACAGGCTCTCAGAAGTGATTAAAATTCAGGCTGTATTTCTGGCACTGTTGGTTCTCATTTCCTGGCTAAATTATATCACAATGAAGTACAGTCCAGCCTACCTACGTTCACCTGTGGGCACAAGAGGATAAAGTAGCCTTCATTTCTGCCTTAATATACTGCACAGTGCTCCTGGCAGTGGGAGATGTCTGCTGCTTTCCAGCCTAGAGGAGTCTGTATTTCAGCACGAGTGCAGTGATCCATGTACTGTTATTATCACACCATACAACGCAATCTCTAAAACACCTTGGGGTCCATCTATGTTGGATGAAAGACATTATAAAATGAAAAGTATGTTCATAACAGTTTGCAGTAGAATATTGCATTAGCCTCATTGGGCTACGGTGATGGATTAAGGGAAGCCGCTACCCTGGAGAAGAAAAGGCCTGAGTGAGTTATGTACTCCCTTTTCAATGCATTCAGAGTGTACATACATTAAAAGGAGTTCTGGCATATTCTGGCAGAAAGCTGAAAAAGTCACAGCGAGGTGACCAGCTATTTGATAATAGCGCATTAACATCATTTGTCATACTTAGAACTCTCTTTAAAGTACACACGGAGATGGCAATTCACTGCTGGGAAGAGGGGAAAACAGAGAAGCTATGCAAGAAAGTTGATTGAATGAAAGCTTGAAGAAAATTAGCCTTCTGAATTATTCATATGCTTCAGAGACATCTTTAAGTGACTTAACGGGAGGTCACAGTTTGAGCAGGGGGACAGAACTAAGAATACAACACTATCTTTAGCCTTAAAGCCTATAACTTTATTCCCAGCTGACAGCAGTGAATGTTTTTATGGAATAAAGCTTCCTGTGGGACTATAGTAGCTGCAGTAAAGCTTTCAGGGGAGAGTTTCCCTAAGAGAAATACACAGAGGGAGGTCTGTTGGGGAGAAGATCGTAGGCTTGGGAGGTGGGAGAATTTGGTTTGGTAGTTTTGTTCCAATTCAGAAAAAGTAAGAACATCCCAGATGAGTTTCAGAAATACTTTACTCTCTTTATCTCATTAAAAGAAGTCAAAATTCTTGGGTTTGCTCCAGCCTGGAGCAGAGGATGTTTTTGTGACCTCAGCATGTTCTCCAGAGCAGGAAAACAAGTTTCCTGTTCTACATTACTCTTCCCAGGCCTGATCACTCGGGGGTGAGGACACAGTCATATCACAATTATATATATATATATATATAAAATATCAAATAGTTCATAACAGGGCTTGGGTTTAATTAATATTAGATTTTTTTATTTGAAGCTGCCTGTCAAGTTTATTTTTTGGGAATAAGAACAACTGTAATGTGGCTTTGCTGAGGACAGGAAAATGCTTCAGGAGGCCTTGAGCTAGCAGCTAGATTGCACTGGAGTTGATCTGCATCCCAGATTCTGTTATCTGGGTAGGAAGTGTCCTTCAGAAAGCTCCCCACACATCCCTGGCATAGCTGTCTGCTAAGGTTATAAGCGGAAGAAAGTTGGGATGTGACCTTTTCCTGTTCTTAACCATCCCCGTGGAGGAAGGAAAAGATCCTTCCCTCACTCTCCATTCTGTGGCACTGGCAGGCAACAAAGTGGGAGTGAGAAATATTTTAAATCTTCTAACATCTCCATCCGGCTATGTAGATCAAATCAGAAGTTGGCTTGCCCCAGGGGAAAAAAACAGCTTAGTGAATTAAATATTGAGCAGTGTAATTTGTTCCCTTGATGCATGTCTTTGCAGGTTTAGGTTCAATAATTATCTGTCAGTTGGTTTTCTTTCATTTTCAATATCTTCCAGAACTTCCATTTTATAATCTTAACCCTCAGCCTATCCATCATCCTCCAGATCCATGTGGTATATCCGTTGTTTAATTTTTGCTTGTTCCTTCTCTTCCTGTACCTTTGACTCGTATTGATTTTTGTAACATTCAGTTAATATTTCAGTATATTATTAGTTTGTGTGACATTTTACAGTCCATGCAGTTAAATTACTGTGGGCCTCTGAAAATTACTGGGCAGGTAAGTCAAATAATTAAATTAACTTTCAAGGGGGAAACTGGCAGAAAAACAACACAGAAGCTTTTGACTCTGTTGAAATAATTACTTTTGAGTCTCCAAAATACCAGAAGGAAAAGGGCTGGTTTTGGTTTTAACTTTATTTAAGTAACTTAAGTACATACGTATTCTCAAAGATATCTACTAAATGTTAACTGATTATTTATCTGTCACCATGACTGAAAATTCATCCTTAATGTATTTATGTCCTGGAAACACAACAATATATTGTGTTAGTTCACCAATGTAGGGCCTTCTCATGCTGGATCAAAGCATTTCCGTCTGGACTTTCTTCAGCTGACCCTCTCCTGGCAAAGCAGTGGATTATTTGTACGCCCATGGGGAGGAAGGAACAAGTAGCAGTCAGCGGAGATTTCTATTACAAATTTGGTATAGCAGAGATAATCATATGGAACAGCAAAGTTTATCTCTTTTGGGTTTTGAGTTGTGGGTCAGCAGTTATTAATTAATGTTTTTACATCTGTGGCACAGAACCATGCTATTTGTAACACACCCTTCTATAGATATGAGCATGGGGCATAAACGTTTTATATGCAATATTGAGAAAATATGTGGTTTAAGGTAAATACTTCTAAGCATTATAATGAATATTATGTTTCTCACTTTTGAAGAACTGGACTCAATTTTTATGACATGTCTTGCACAAACATCTTATAAAACTTTATTATATATCAGTTCTGTACACATACAAAAAAAATTTATGTATGAATGCTTGAAGGAGAAGGATTTTTTAATTCCAAAGTAAACGTTCAGAACAAAAAGCTGGCATTTTCTCCCTTTCACCAATAGATGGCAATATGTTATAAACATGTGGAATTACATAGCCCAAATTTAAAACCGCTCTTTTGCCAAGAAGTTTTTTTAAACATTAATCGATCTGCTTAGATACCAAATGCAGTAAAACCAAGCCAAAATAAATTTCTTTTTTTGTCTTCTAATTATATGTCTCTGTCGTGGTTAAAGCCCAGCCAACCACTCAGCCCCATGCAGCTGCTCACTCACTCTTCCCAGTAGGATGAGGGAGAGTATTGGAAGGGTAAAAGTGAAAAAAACTCTAGGGTTGAGATAAAAACAGACAGTTTATTAGGTGCAGCATTCACGCCGGGCAAGGACTTTGCATGCCAGATGGAGAAGTGCAAAGACGTTTATTGCGCAGCTCAGGTTACCTAAATACCAGTGCACAAACAGGGTATAATCCCATATAAACAGAAAGATCATATCCCAGGATTTCACCCATTCACCTGGAGTATTCCCTAGATATTACCTATTCTGGTAAGGTGTAAATAATACCATATAAGGTCACTAACCACAATCTTCCCGGGCCATTGGTCAAGAAGGTCACTGACCCATCATCCTCTTTTCTAGCCCATCTCAGGTGACCTGGAAGTGTTTCCATGGTTACCACTGGGCCTAGGGAAGATGCTTTTGTAGGCCTTCAGGCCTGCTCTTCTATAACACCCATGGTGTAACCCAACAAATAGGTAAAGCAAAAAGCTGCCAGCACAAGCAAAGCAAAACAAGGAATTCAATCACAAAGTCCTATGTTCAGCCATCCTGGGAGAGCAAGGCTCCATGGCACGTAACAGTGACTTGGGAAGACAAACACCATCACCCCAAATGTCCCCCATTCTTCCTCCTGACCCCAGCTCTACAAGCTGAGCATGAGCCCGTTTGGTCTGGGATATCCCTGGGGTCAGCTGGGGTCACTGGACCCGCTGTGTCACCTCCAACTCCGTGTGCACCCCCACCCTTCTGGCTGGGGGCTGGGGCAGGGTGCGGAGCAGGAGAGGCCTTGGCTCTCTGTGAGACCTGCCCTGTGCTATCAACAGCTCTGGGCTATCAACAGCTCTGGGCTATCAGCACTGTGCTATCAGCACTGTGCTCAGCACAGATCCAGAACACAGCCCCATACCAGCTACTGTAGAGAAAATTAATAGTACCCCAGCCAAACCCAGCACCTGCTCTAATTCAACGGGAAGGTATTGCAGGTGAACAGAAGTCTCTCAAGGGTGCAACATGTATAAATCTTAAGTAAAATATAATAATTTCTATATAGTTCCTTCTTGGGGGCGGCTATAAATACCTGCTTATAATATAATCACTGAAAATATTATGGAACTATTAGGGACGTTACAGTAACGTTGGTGTTAAAACTGAGAAGGAAGCCTGGTGTGAGAAAAGATATAAAATTGTGGCTGGGGCATGGAAGAGATTAATAGAAGTAGAGGGGTTTTTAGTTCTTATGGAATCTTCCCTGATAAAATGAAAAAGATGATTGAAATCCAAGTATGGGTATTAAATTAGCATTTACTGAATGGGTGAATGTGCTGAATATTATGAGGGCAGGTGTGTTTCCCTTATTTTCAGGTGTGACCTTTGCCAGTCCTTTAGCTTTGNAGAATTACAGATAACTAATTGGAAAAGATAATTTTTTGTTTGGTTTTTTTGGTGTTTTTTTTTTTTTTTTTTTTGAATGGGCTTCAGGAGAAAACAAGACAAGGGCCTTACACACACTATGACTGTTCCATGGCACTGGAAATCTCCTAGAGAATGCACAGCTGCTTTTCTGCACCCATGGAGAAATAGCAGTTGCACAAGCCTATTGGAATAGACACTGAGCTGCAGCAGGAAACTGAATCTTTGGGTATTAAAATAGTGTCTTCTGTTACACTTCATGTTGTTAGAAAAGATATAAATAGCAGCTGTGTAAATTAAAGAAGCAAAATATTCAAAGAACAAAACTGATATGTCCAGTAGAATATGTAAGTTAGTTAGAAACCCTCTCCATTACACAAGCACTCATTTTTTTTTAAATGAAAAAAAAAACCACAATAGGGTGGTGTTTAGCTAAATAATCAGGCAGTATCTTAGCTTTTGGAGGAAACAAATCTTGAGATGAAAGTAACATAGACTTCCCTTTACTTTAGGAAATAACCCCTAGACACATGATAATTTGTATTTTTTCAGTAAGATTGCTTGTTTTAGTTGCAACTCTAGATTTCACAGGATCTGTATCTGCTTGTGTTTGAGAGGTTTTTGTAGTTGGAAGAGTTTAAAAAAATATTTGTATGCTTATTTGGACGTATATAATCTGAAAAGTATAAATTTAACTTTAAAAGTCCACAGTCAGTTGAAAGAATTGATCTTCAACACCTGTTAATTGTTTTTTCTGAATCAAATTTGCCCAATTTAAAGGTCAAAAAAAGGGGTTTTTCTAAACTGTAGTCACTGAAAGGAAGATAAAATCTATTGTGTGAAGAGCAAGACTGCTCTTTTTACTTTGCAAGCTGTCACTAGAACCAGAGACTACAGATTTGGGATTCAGCTGACAGGTTTGCTAATGGAGCATAACATGATATAAAGGGAAAGGAGGCTCTCTGTAGTTGTAACACACCAACTTTACAGAGCAGTCAGCTAGAGTTATTCTGGTAATTTTTGACAGGTTCAGGGTTTTGGAGCAGACAAATAAATAAAAAAAAAATAGTCTTCGTATTCAAAGCTGCTTTAAAATTATTGCAAATATTTGGACATGGAAAACTGAAATGGATTGTAGATTTTGGTGGTATATTAGCATATATTACTATCATAATTGCTGATTTAAAAATTAATTTCAGAAAATACCAAATATTAAATATTATTAGGAAGAACACAATTTCACTTTTTTTTTTAACTCAAAAAATGTCCAGATTTTTCATTTTTACATATTCAGTTCAAAATGTATTATAATTTGAAAGACTCTTCAGTATATATCATTGTAATCTTCAAATCACAGCTGGGACCAAGAAAAATTACTTTGAACTCTCCAATTGAAAACAAACCCACATTTTTTATTTATTAAATTTTTGAGAAAATGGTAATTTAACTGTAAATAAATCCATCAGTAATCCCTCCCTCATCTTAGAGTTGCACAAAAAGAAATGCTGTTGAGCTAATTGCCTCTTATTTAGTTTAGAGATATTACATATGATTCCTAGTTTGCCCTAAATCCACTCATCTGTGATTTTGCTCCCTGAAACAATACAGCTTTGCACATCACCATAACCTCAAGGGATAGAGAGAGATTAGTTTTTTATATGCAGAACACCTGCATTTCTGCCTTTGTTTTATGAAATTTTTGCAGGTGCTGCACTGAATGCGTGAAACGACTCCAACACATCTGAGGAGCACTGAACTGTGCTGTAAAACTGTGTTTTTTCCAGGAGGCTGGAAAATAAGCGCAGTCCAGAAAGGCTTTGGTTTATCTGTTGTTCTGCTTGGGTCCATAAAGCCCAGACACGCTGATTCCTGGGGAAGGCGATTTCCACTCTTCAGATTGCTGGGCTTTGTCATGTTGACAGAAAGTGACACAAGGGTGTGGAACACAACATGTTTCATCCTGCATTTCCACTTCTTCCTCAGCTGCACGAACTCTGGACCAGTTGTGGAGGGTGGAGAGGGGAAAAAAGGGAAAAGAGAAACAGATGTTGAGCCTGCAGATAGTCATAAACTGTGCACTGCGCTCTCTTGGCAAGTTCAGAGACAAACCAGATAGAAGAGATGGGAACCCTTCCAGCGTGGAACTTCATGTATTTTTCAAGTTTCAGTCTTGCAAGTTGCCCTGACTCCAGTGAGCAAATAGCTTAAACTTATTTCCTTGTGGGAATATTTGCATGCCTATAGTTAAATAGTATTAAATGCTGTGGTGCATTAGATAGTGTAGAAGTGAATGAAATTGCTTTCAAAACCTCAGTCAATCACAACACATGGTATTTCTGTGATTCTTGTAGCAAAAATGCTCTGCACCAGTGGATGTCACTGTGTGCACCAAAGCAGAGTAGATTAATGATGCTGCAGATGAATCCTTGCAGAGGACGCACAGGGAAAAATATTCATTTGTGATTCAAATAGTTACTCTTGCCATGCATTAACAGATAGGAATATAGTGCTGTTGAGTCTAACCCCCCTCTATACAGCTGCAAAACCAAACAACCACAACAATTTAGCTTAAATGTTTTTCCAGTGTATTTTATGATCCAAAGTCTTGTATCTCCAATTCTTTTCTATCTAGAACAATGAATAGAAATATTTCCCCTCACAAAATTCATAGCTAAAGACAGTGACAAATATTGCTGTGTTCCTAAAGTTTCTGGCTGTGTTGTTATAAGTTAGATAGTTGATACATTTGGAAATCCCTGAAGCACCATTTTATACCTAGCAGAGAAATTTTATTTATGTAGATAAATAGCAGTCTTTTAATGTGGTAAATCTGTTAGAACGAAATCGGTAGGGTTTCAGTATTTGTAATGTGAGCATTTCAGAAGCATAAGTACCAGTTTATGCAAATAGGTCCCAAACTCATCAGTTTTACCCACCTTATTATTGATATCTATCTTCATTGAAGCTATGTACTGAACGCACTTCATTAAGACTGACAAGCCAAAGGCTGCTCCTTCTTCCTGGGAATTGTCATCTTCTTTACAATGCAAAAGCCATTAAATGAGCCTTTTACAGTAAGTCAACTCTCTCTTCTTTTCACCGCCAATGGGGGATATATTTTTTTTGATTTTACTCTACAAATCCTACTTAAAGAGGCATGAGAAGATCCCTTACAATGTAAAACTTTGCACATTTGTTCTTCTTCAGAGCAATATATTAATTTACCAGGGTCCTAGCTAAATGTTAAGATACTAAAATTGACCTTGTAGTTAAACCTTGTGTAGAAAGTTGTGCATAAACTTTTTTAATGTCTACTGCAAAGAATCTTATTTTCTCTCCATTGCTTCTAAAAGTTTTTATTTTTTTTCCTACAGCACATTCTAATGCATCTGTTATATAGTGATATTTAAAGGAAAAACAAAGCAAAGTTGTTTATATAAAATTTTCTGGCCAGAACTGCTAGATGAGGGAGATTTTTATTCACAGGCTTGGTGTTTGTCCAAGCTTTGCAAGAGCCTTTTCTTGTAAGTTTCTTTCTAGATCACTTAATGTATGGTCACATGTGACATCTTAAAGGACAGTTCAGTATCTTGGCCTATCTCAGAAAAGGATTTCCATTAAACTGATATTAAAAAATACTCTCATGTAGGTGGGTAATGCAAATCAGGGCTTGTACTCTAAGCCAGTCTCCTTCCTACCTTAAAAAATCCACTGCTGTTCTTGTTTGTCACATGTGTTCTGTACACTGCTCAAAATACATGACTATTTCTGTGGCTGCATAATGACACATCAGCAGCTAGAGTTGGAGTAATTTATGTGAGCTTGATTTTTTAACAACAGTTCTTATAAATACATGGCAAAATGTTCAATAACTCCTTTATTTTTAACTCACTGCTCAAGCCCTAGACACAAGCTCTTGCTGTTACTCCTTGGGCAGACCGCATTGGAAACACTGTAAAGCACCACAAAGAGTGAATTGCTGAGCTTGATGCAGAACTAAAACTTTGTCTTAATCCGTGAGGTATTTTTATAAAAATACCCCCCCATTATTCGTCTGGCTTGCTGCTATTGTGATTTATGGCCTGCAGTCAGAGAGATCCGTTCAGATATCCCGATGTGCCAGGTGAGCACACAGGCTGCAGTGCCAGTGACTGAGGAGATGCTGATCTGTTTTACATGTCCTTTCTTTAGACAGGAATAACCATTCCCAAGCATTTAAAGGCTTCTCAAATTGTAGTGAAAAAAAAGGGAATTTAGGATTAGATGCCTGTGGTAGCAGGGAGGAGCACAGAGCACAAGATTTGAGGTTCAGAATAAAGCTTCTCTTGGATAATATTTTATAGATGTAGACCATGTGTGTATTTAGGGTTTATTTCACCTATTTCCAGCCTTTCAAAGCATGCTGCAGCTAATTCTCACACTCGTGATACTTGTAGGACTTACCTACTGTAATGTCTCAGTTTTGTCTTCTGCTGCTCTTTCCCCTCCACCTCTCAGAAGCAGTTCTGCTACAGATTGTGCCATCTGTAAGTCTCTATGTAATGGTCCAAGGATGGATACAGGCTCTGAGGATGAAGTGGGACACGGCCTTGAGCAAGAGAAAACAGCTGCTGTCACCAGGCTTTTTAAGGGTAGATATGCAGTGGGATATCTTCAGCTGTTCTTCAGCCTTAGCAGGAAGCTGTCTGCAGGCTTAGGCACTCTCACTGGCGTAGGGCATGTGTTCTCCTCTTCAATTTTATTTTCCAAAAGCCTAGGCTTATAGGCTCAGTTTTGTCTAAATTAAAATAAAAATAAATCTATGCCTACTGTGCATGCATATTATAGGTCAGTGGGCTGAGATTTGGGAAAACTGATGATCAGGGATTTCACTAGTTTGTCTTGGAAATGGTGGGATGAGGGAAAGTATCTACAGAAGAGGTGAGGTTTTTCATAATTTATATGAAGTAATCTTTCCCTATACCTAACATATGGATGTGTGCAAATCCCAAGAAGGAACTGAACTCAGAACACTGAATTTTGATTTTTTTTGCCCCAATAACTTATTTTTTTTCTTTCTACACAGTGACTCAGACAAGGTGGCCATAGAATTTTAAAATCCATGAGCTGTCTGCAGAGAGTTTTGCATCAAATTATGGCTGTCTTTACAAATAATCATAAGACAGATTTATCTGAATTTTAAAAAAACCCTTTCTATTTCACACTCATGGGTAAATGTGAGCCCAAATATTAAAAAAGCTTGCAGATACATTGGCAATAGCCTTCACTGGGCTCCCATATTGTACAATGCTGTTGTTCTGAGCAGTTGAATACACAAGAAAACACACATAGAATAACTTTATAGCCTCAGTGGTAGTAGTTCCTATAAATCAAACCTAAAATACATGGTCTTTAAATTTAAATAGCCTCTAAGGGACTGCCTGTTTTCTATGAAGGTGGTGGGATTACAGGAGGATTGACTTGGTGAACATTTAGTTTTCATAGAATCAGATAATTATAGAACGGTTTGGGTTGGGAGGGACATTTAAAGGTCATCTAGTCCAACTCTCCTGCCATAATCAAAAACATCTTAAAATAAATCAAGTTTCTCAGAGCCCTGTCCAACTTGACCTTGAGTGTTTCCAGGAATGAAGCATCCACCAACTCCCTGGCCAACCTGCTCCATCCTCATGATGAAAAATTTCTTCCCCATATCTAGTCTGAATCTATTCCCTTTTAGTGTAAAACCATTACCCCTTGTCCTATCAGACCAGTACTGCTAAAAAGTTTGTCTCCATTAGAGTGTCCCTTTAAGTACAGAAAGGCTGCAATAAGATCTCCCTGGAACCTCCTCCAGGCTGAAAAACCCTGAAATTTTCTCCACAGGAGATGTGTTTCATCCATCTGATCATCTTTGTGGTCTCTTCAGGACCTGCTCCAACAGGTCCATGTCCTTCCTGTGCTGGGACCCCAGCTCTGATGCAGCTCTGCAGGTGGGCTCTCCCCAGAGCAGAGCAGAGGGGCAGAATCCCCTCCCTCCCCTGCTGCCCACTCTGCTTTGGATGCAGCCCAGGGCACATTTGGCTCTCTGGGCTGCAAGGGCACACGGCTGGGTCATGTCCAGCCTCTCACGCACGGCACCCCCAAGTCCTTCTCAGCAGGGCTGCTCTGGATCTGTTCATCCCCCAGCCTGGATTGTCCCGGTCCAGGTGCAGGCCTTGCACTTGTCCTTGTTGAACCTCATGAGATTCCCTTGGGCCCCATTCTCAAGCTTGTCCAGGTCGCTCTGGATGGCATCCTGTCCTTCAGGTGTCACCACTCAGCTTCATGCCGTTTTCTAAGGCAATACTGCTGCAATCAGGGTTCTTGTCTCCATAACTAAACCTATTTTTGAAGTAGCTGTTCTGACCTGGAAGTTGTGTTTGGAAAGTCTTTATGGGTTAGGTAATTGTCATTTGGTGATGTCACTGGTTCAAAGTGATAACATATATAAAATACATACAATATATGAAGTTACTCGTGTACTCATTTTTACTGCTTAAATTGTAAATACTTGTTACAGACATAAATATTTTTCATAGATTTATGTTATAAAGAAATAAAATATTACAGTTTAAGTACCCATTAATAACTAAATCTGCTAATTTTTAGCGGAGATAAACTCTACATTTCTGAAGGAACAATGTCAGCCAAAACTTCCTTGTGGTGCTGTCACAATGAGAAGTATAACCTCTGCCATCCCCAAAATTATTTTGAACAAATACATTTTTAATTTTTAGTTTTTCTTGCTATGCAAATGGAAGTCCTGTGAGGAATGATCTTAAATATGAACATGAAAATATTAACCCATTTTAGCACTTTCTTGAGTTGGAATACAGAAGAGTAACTCTAAGTCCTCTGAATCATCTAAGTATAGATGACTGAGAAATGTATAAAATCTTTCTTGGTGGTTAGTAGAGTGCAGTTAAATTCCTGTCTGCAGGAGGGTTATCTATCTTCGAAATTAGAGTTTTAGACATAAACCCTTGTCTTAAATTAAAAAATAACATCCAGTCCAGTCTCCAGATTCATGTTGGACCCTGCACCTGGGTAAAGTCACTGCACTAAATGTACTATTGCTCCTATACACACTAAACCATTTCCTCAAATTGTATTATCACCTACTATCTGGCAGCATAGAATGTGATTATCCCCTCCTGAAAACGCTTTAGATTTTATCAAGGAGTATGTCTAATCCACTGGCTTTGGAAGTAAATATTACAAGATGTTCACACTGAATGCAGTCTAATCCAAAGAATTTGAATGTAAAAAGACTGGAAGCCTGAAAGATGAATGGTTAAATATAATCAGGTTTTATTGCAGATTGCTGTTCCAGTACCTGTTCAGAACTTGTCCATCATATCTTGTCACAGACAATAGCCAGTATTTAATGAGTTTGTTCAGTCCTTTACCTTCTCTTTCATAAAGGCTGAAACAGCTTCCATTTATCTCAGTAAAACTGAAGTCCTATACAAAAGTTCATTCACTTAAACACTGCAGAAAGAAATCGCTTACCTCATTGATTGAGTGTCCCTGTGCTGTCTGTAAGACTACTTCTATTTAAAGAAATAAGGATTAATATATTGTACTTCTGAGGAAGAGGCATCTGTTTTAGTTACAATATTCCCTAAAGTGATGACAACTTCAGGACATACTCAGAATTTCATTTCATTGTTACTATCAGTAATCATAGATATCTTTTTTTTTAAGCCAGCTTGGAAAAACTAAAGATGGAAACTTCACCACAGTTTTGCTAAACAAATGAAAAAAGGTTCCTACTTTAAAGCACTTTTTTCTTTTTTTCCACCTTGCATTTGATTTTTTAGCTGAGTTTGAAACACTGTGCAGAGGCACAGCATGGTGAGAGCACAACACATCACAGACACAAGAGCTTTGAGATAAAGTTAATTTTACTGAAGTCTTTTGTGAAACCCTTTGGTCACACTGGGTAGTGATGGTAACCAACTTTAGTGTTTGTATAATTAATTTGGAGCTACCACTACATTATAAATTATATCACATTGGTATTTATATTAATGAATCCCCACAAAAGCAGAAAAAACTGAAAGGCATAACAACTTTCAGGAGCAAGATGAGAAAAAAGTAACTCCTTTCTTCACCCAGACAATTACCATCACTTTCTGGTTTTATTTCTCCTCCTCAGTTGATTCATCCTTTTCCTGAGAAGAAATGTATTTCCTTTCCCTTTCTTAGAATGTTTTCATCCCTTCTTTTTCACATGACTTCTCAGTTCCATCTATCTCTTGCAATATCTGAAAGTGTTTGGACTGTGAGTCATATAAGGAAAGCAACATTCTGCAGCCTTATCTTTCTATAGCAAAACTTAACATAGCAGAAGGCTTTCACTGGCTGAGAGAGAAACTGAGTATTAAAGAGCTGAACATTCAGCATAAGAAAGTATACTTCTCTTAGTACAGGTGCATTTGAATTACATTCTAAACAAAAAAAAAAAGAAATATTTGGTAGAAATGTATAAATTAATCAGAATGATGAGCTATTTTTGTGTAAGATTTTAAAATATTTTTAATTATTTTGATAACCTCCTTATTAATTAAAAAAAGCCAATAATTGTCTAATTAACACTGGTCTTTGAGATTCTGTACTGTATCTTTCAAAGATTTCTGTTACTGATAGCATATGGTGCTGGCCAGTTATGAGGACAGAGAAAATCAATTATACATATCATCCCTCAGCCACACTAATTTTGCTAATTGTTAATTTTAACCTTGCTATTGCTTTTCCCCCTGGATATTTCATAGAGAGAGTTTAAAGGCAGAGATCTTTTGCGAAGAGAAAAATCCAATACTGCACAAGAAGGACAGGATCTGCTAATGTCTACTTGGCTAATACAGAGAAAACTGGCAATGAAGTGAAATTATTATTGGGAGCATCATCAGGTTGGATTAAGCATAAAGACGGTTAAAAAGGAAAGTGCAAATACTGGGAGTATCAGAGAGGAATTGATATGTATCTCCTATAACTGTGTTTGATGTGTTGTTCAGGTTGGACAGAGACAGACTATGGGTATGGAATTCAAGGAAGCCTTTCAGTGCAGTGATGATTCCATTGATAGACTTCAATATTGGTAGCTGAAACTTTTTAATCCTCATCTAACACTGGTGCTCATGGAACCTATTTTAGGTGACAAAACTTAGGTTCCACTATTTTACTATTTTTAAGTCAAAAAAGTCTGAATTACATACACTATTGCAAAACCCCGGCCCATCTCATTCTTTGCTTCTCAACAGCCCCTCAGTCATCTGACACACAGAGAAATAAATTGACATATTCTGTGTTCCCTCAGTAAATTAAAGAAGTGCTGTGCATCTCCACTTAAAATTAACCAACCCATACACAATCACTTTTATTAGAGAGATAAAAATTAAGTTATAAGATTTATGGAGCCTGAGGAGTGAGGTTCAAAGTGTTGACTTATCCGGGTCCCTCAAGTAGTATATAAATAAATGTAAGGTCTTAGGTTTCAATGATCAAACATCTAGCTAGCGGCTTTGATGATGATGAAATGAAACTCAATGAATTATGTATTATTTAGTTTTAGAGAAATCATTGATAGGAAGACAGAAATTTAAGGAACATGGTCTTTAAAATCTCAGCAAATAATTGCAAAGAACTTATATGCAAATTAACCTTCTATGAAAATTGCACTAGGGTAATTATTCTGTGAAAATGTGTGTGTTTTATTTTAATTGCAGCTTCTTCATCTGTGTTCTGTCTTTCAGTACTATAAATATGTACAAAAAGGTACGCTTTGTCTAATGATGCTAAGAATTTAATCAATTTTCTGTGAAGGAGCTTCAGAAGGTATGGATCTGCATCTAAGCAAGGAAAGAAGTGCGCTGCTCATCCGCAGAGATCTCCTTTGTTTAAATTAGCTTTATATCAACTCAAACTTTATATCATGCTTAGAGAAGTAGTAAACTTCTGGGTATTTTTGTTAGGTAGTTTGGTAGCTACTACTAGGTATTAGTAAACAGGTTTTGTACTCATTAGCAAAGAAAAACCTATTATGTTCTAAAAACTGTAAAGGTTGTAGAGTACCAAGGAATCTTGTACAATTTTTTATTATGTTGCTTCTAATTGGCAAAGAAGAGACGAAATGGTATTTTCTGCTGTTGTACAGGCATGTTAAGTGCAAAGATGCTTTCTGGATTATGTAGAAAAACAACCTAGACAGACAATGTGGTGCTGGAAGGTTAAAGGGAGGGAAGTGAGGAATTATAAGTGCAGTTGTAAAAAGGGAAAACGCATGGAAGAACACAGTAGCTGGACACTCACTCATGCTCTGAAGTGGGCTGCACTCCACAAAGTTAGGCAGGAGCAAGTGAGGATTTAGAGAGAACAGAACAGAAAATTTGATATTTACATAAAATAATAAGGGGAGAAATAAAAATCATGGAGGTTCACGAAACAGGTAATTCTTTTTTCAGATGTACAGAGAGTCAGATATATATTCAAAGGGATTTGAACTCCTGTTTCCCTCTAGAGGTATATAAATCCATCCTTTTTTTTTTCCCCAGGAATCCTTAAAAGAGTTCTTTAGATGAGAGACACAATATCTTCCATTTAGCTTTCACAAAACTTTCCAAATGCTATTCAAAGTCTTGAAAAGGTATTAGAAAACCACTATCCTCTCTGTTTAACTCTTAAAGGATCATCTTAGAGATGTTCTCTGGGCTATGCACAGGCAATGACACGAAGCAGTTAAGCTTGCCTTATAGGGAAAATTTTGGAATAGTGGTGGAATTCCCAGTGTGGCAATACAGAACTCAGCACAGGACAATTCAACCAGGCTTTTCCTGGGATGGGCTTTAGTAGAAGCTGCCAAGGAGGAAAAATTACCTACAATTTAGCATGTAGGGGTCTATCATCCCATAGAAACCTGCTGGATTTAGTTACTGTTTGTCATCACTATAAACCTCACTGCAGTCTTTTTCTCCTCATAAACAAATTGGTGACTTTTATTAGAGCCGCGTCAGGCTGATGCAATAATTTTCTCTAGACTGCTTGTCCAAGCTTCTTTCTATGGAGGAGGTATAGGGAAGGCTGGATGAAACCAAGGATGGCCCGTGGCATAGCTATTGCTAGAGGACCTGGAAATGGGTATGCCAAGTCTGTGCTTAACATAGGGGAGGAAAAGAGCCATTGTGGGAGTTTGTGGTAACTGTTTCAGAGAAAAAAAAATACAAAGGACATGATTTTAAAACTTAGTGAGACACTCAGTGAAGAAATATTTAACGTATTAGTGTGTTCAGAAAAATTATCGCTGCATTTTTTACTATTTTTAGTATTGAAACTACACATATTTTTTGTATAAAAATAGAGAAAAGCTTGCATTTCTGGGTTATGGTTATATACTTACTATGTACTCTTGAGTAAATTGTGCATAGTTTGCTTTTCATGTTCTCTACTCTGAATCACTATCCCTAGCCTTACTCCTAGAGATAAAGGACAAATTCTCTTTCTGTTACCTCCATATGTACTTTGCTGCACTAATCCATCTCCTTACTTAGCTGCTTTTCATTATTGCTTTTTATTATTTCTTTCTTGACTACAAGGCTCAGTGGACCATTATCTTAAAATATTAAACTATTTTTGTAAAGTATCTTTTCTGTATTCTGTATAACAATGCTCCAAATATACTTTTTTGCAATCCCATTAAATTATATCTTGATATGTTTAAAGGCCAGTGTGTGTTTCCATGTATATATCGTGTATGTAAGCCTGCTCCATGATTATACACCCACAAAACACTATTCCTTATAGAGATTCTTTAACTGCTTCCCAAATGCCAAAGAACAAAACCTCACTACACCTTACAGAGGTGCTAATTGTTAATAATTTTTAATTGTGGGAGAAATAAAGAAAAGAAAGATTTGGGTGAATTTTTAAAGTCTATGGCAAAATTGATAAAGAAGTGACTGATCCATGAACACCTGACTGACTCATTCCAAGAACACCTTTTTTCTTCTTTTTTTATTCTTATGTTGCAGTTTAGCGGTGTTATGCATTATTTTTCCTTGTAATCCTAGCTACACATTTTGGTAATAGGAACAAGTAAGCAAGCAAACAAACAAAAAGATGTGAAAAATATAATGGAAGTTATTTTGTGAGGAAGGGAACTAATGGAATTTATTTCCTTATGGGCTCTTTGTCATTTCATCACCGCAATATCTCAAGTTTCCAACCATCCCCACAATTATATAGTTTGATTTGGACTTTGAGTGGCACAAGTATTTTTTGGGCTGCAGCCAAGTTAAGAGGAAACCACCTTCCACCATCCTGGAAGGACAGCAGCTGAACTATTTCCACCTTTTATCAGAGAGAGAACTCTTGAGATCCCAGAGCTGATGATTTTCATGAAGCTTGTATCCATTCTTTTTTTTTCCCATTTAACACTTCACTGAATTTCATTGATATTGACCACGAGGTTACAAATTTTCTACTAAAAAATGGGAAAGAAGAGGTGAGGAGAAAGCCAACTGTCAATAAGAGGCCATACTAGAAAGCAAAATATTTATGCCTACATAAAGGAGATGAAATTTCCTCCTGAACAGACCTGTTTACTCTCAACATGCTGCCTCCTAGCCACATGCTCAAGGAATCACAATCAATTTCCAAATGGGTATGATCTTTTTAGCTATTTTTATTATTATTGTTGCAGGAGTACCTGAAGACTCTCCAGCACACTTACAGAAAAACATCAATACCTGGGAAACCACAATAAGTAGTTAAACAGATAGTAATGGATTCACAGTACTAAATATCTGCATCTCACCTACAGCTCAGTGCTGAGTGGAAAACCTCTGACATTAGCTCTTGTTTGGCTTGACATATTCTCCCCTTGTCTCCTTTCCACTATTTGGTTCAAAATTGCCAACTCTCTTCAGCCAAAAAAAGTCATAACAGAAAACGATGAAGACATGGAGAACTAAAATATTTTCGTATGTCCTCTCAAGGGAAAAGAGTGTGAACAATCGATTTTTGAACAGTTAATTTTTCTGTAATTTTTGAGATCTAGGTGCATCTGGACCAGGAATATGTTTCGTATTACAGAGACAAAGTGATAACTTTGCTAAGCCAGCATGGTATGCCACCTTGAATAAATGCATCTGCCATATGGTATTTGCATCATCCACAAGGATTAATTAAATTAATTTGATTTTCCACTGGAAGAAATTGAGGTACTGAAGAGTCTAATCTCTGTTTTGGAGAAAAAAAGCCTACTTTTCCCTTAAATAAAAAAAAACCAAAAAAAACAAAAACAAAAAAAAAAAAAAAAAAAAAAACAAAAACAAAAAAAACCAAAAAAAAAAAACCAAACCCAAAAACAAACCCAACCCAAAAACTCCTAAAAAAGCAACCCTGCAATCTCTCCAACTCTTTATTCTACTCCCACCTCTGACTCTGCTACAGATCTACTATTGTTGCCTTCTTCCTGGTCTTAAAATTAAGAGCCAAACACAGTTAAAGGGAAAAGGGGTTTTTACCTGGGTATTTATTTAAGGATCCTTAGGTGCAGCACACCCAGGTGGAATGTGCTGAAGAGCACACTGTTCTCCTGCCTTAACGGAATATTTGGTCTAAGCTGAAATATCAGGCTTAGGGAATTACAAGTATGTGGGCTAAAAGCACTGGGGATACATAAAGCTATATAAAAGGGTATATAAAAGGAGTATAAAAGAAAAGGCAAAAAATCATCACGGCATCGCTATGACGTACGTGCAACTGAATGGTGAATCACGTGCTAGAAGCTGTACACAGGAAAGAGAAAAACAGGTCACTGTTTATCTAAAAAAGTATACCTCAATCACAGTTCAATACTGTTTTCACACAAGTAGTCAGGATTCAAACTTTACCATAACAAAAAAAAAAAAGTCCTGTTTGCCTTATTGACTGAAAAGAAATTCAAGTTAGTAGTGCAAATTTGCACTTGCAAGTTGACTACCTAAGTCCACTCATGCATTGGAATACATATAGGCATTTAAGTAAGACTATTTTCTGTGCTAGTGAAAATTATACAGTGCCTTCTCCAAGAAGCTTAAATAAACCTTCTTGTCAGGATCACAATCTCTTTGTCTAACTAAAAACCGAATGATTTGAGCTCCAGGAGTTTCTAGAAGCAATGATAACATGTTGAAGGGAAAAGTGACAGCTCAGTTCCACATAGTTTCCTTTACTAAGAGCTGTCCTACTGCTGTAAATAATACAGAAAGCAACAGTGTGAGACTTGAGACTTGTGTTGAGCCACAATGTTTTGCCCCTGAGGTAAGGGTTTACTGTAGGTTAACCTCAGTGGACAACTCAGTCCCCCACAGCTGCTTGTTTACTTTCCCCCCATGGGATGTGGGAGAAAACTGGAAGTGTTAAAGGGGCAAAACTTGTGGGTTGAGATAAAGAAAATTTAATAGGTTAAGCAAAATCTGTGTGAGCAAGCAAAGCAGAAAAAAGGAATCCATTCACCACTTTCCATGGACAGGCAGGTGTTCATCCACCTCCAGATGAGAGGGGCTTCATCACATAGACTGGTGACAAATATCATCACTCAAAATATTCCCTGTATTCTTCTTCCTCTAGCTCCATGTCCTGATCATGACACCGTGTGGTGTGGAACAGTCATTGGGATCAGTTGGGGTGAGCTGTCATGCTTGTGTCCCCTCAAACTCTTGTGCAGCCCCCACCTGCTCACTGGTAGGATGAGTGAGGGACAGAAAAGCCATGACCCTGCGTAAGCACTGATCAGCAATCAGTAAAAAAACCCTGTGGCATTGTAGTAGTTTAACCCTGGTGGCCACCAAGCTGCTCCATCACTTCCCTTCCCAGTGGGATGGGGGAGAGACAATAAGATGGAAAACCGCTTGAGATAGGTTGAGATAAGTTTAGTTTACTTTACTTTAGTTTACTAAAGCAAAAAAAGGAAAAGTTTGCATAAGCAAAGGGAAAAATTAATCTTCGCTTCCTATCAGCAAGCCGTGTTCAGACATTTCCTGGGAAGCAGGGCTTCAGCACAGAGTGGTTGCTCCAGAGGACAAACATCGTAGGATAACAAATGCCCCACTTCCTCCCTTCTCCTTTAGCTTTTACATCTGAGCTGACATCATACAGTATGGAATGTCCCTTTGGTTAGTTTGGTTCAGCTGGCCTCATTGTGTCCTGTCCCAGGATCTTGCTTGCTCCCAGCCCCTTGATGAGGGTGGGGGGAGAATGTCAGAAGGACAGCGCTGCTCAGTAGTAGCCTCAACACTGATGTGCTATCAACACCCTTCCAAGTACTGATGCAAAGCACAGCACTGTGAGGGCTGCTAAACATAAAAGAACTCCATCTCAGTCAGGTCCAATGCAGGTATCAATGTTGGCTCCATCACAAATCCTAAACTTAGCCCTGTACTACTGTGAAGACAATTAACTCTACCCTAGCTAAAACTGGTACACATTTATTGACCAGAGACAGAGCTCATGGCAAAGGTTACTGAAGTAATTTGGCTGAGTATGCTGAAAAAATTTAAAAACTATTTTGGTCAAGTCATTTTTTATTTTAGTAAATATTTAACATTTAACCAAGTACAGACTTCAAGGATGATGTTATGGTAGCTCCAGGCAAAGCATATGGTAGAAGAAAATCTTATACTGACGTCAAACGGAGTGACCCCACTGAAGTGAAATAGATACAAACTGATTCAGTGCCATCTGGTCCTGTGAAGTTAAAGAGGAGAAGCTATGACTATGAAAACTAACACAGTGTTCAGTGGAGCAGAAGGAAAATCTCACAGTATGCAGGATACTGGGAATTATCTTTGTTACTGCCTAATGACACAAGGAGGAACAACAAGGGACAATAGACTAAAGTTAATAGTTTTGCAGGTCTGACACTATATGGTAAAGCAGAATTATTTTTCCATATTTTTCATTTCAAATGTTGTAATTTAGATGAACTAATAAGAAGCTACATATTTTGAGCAATGCATGTGGGAATATCTGTCAGAATGTTCTCTTCTCTAGTGGCAAACCAGAGAAAATTAATGTAATCTGCATTACAATGGCAGGAATGACCTTCTGCCTTAATGTTATAGCAAGGACAACAGAAATTATTTGCACCGTATTTATTTTTTGTGTTCATCAAAGTGTTTTTGCATGGTTACTCTAACATGATAAACCATGCCCATGTAGGCAAACATTTTCATAGAATCATAGAATCATAGAATCCTAGAATCATAGAATCATAGAATCATCATAGAATCATAGAATAGGTTTGGTTGGAAGAGACCTTAAAGATCATCTGGTTCCAACCCCACTGCCATTGGCAGGGATAATTTTCAGTAGATCAAATTCCTCAGAGCCCCATCCAACCTGGCCTTGAACACTTCCAGGGAATCTACAACTTCTCTGGGCAACCTGTTCCACTGCCTCACCACCCTCACAGTAAAGAATTTCTTCCTAATATCTAATTTGAACCTACTCTCAGTTTGAAGCCATTCTTTGCCTTGTTCTGTCCCCACATGCCCTTGTAAATAATTTCTCTCCATGTTTCTTGTAGGGTCACTTCAAGTACTGGAAGGCTGCAGTTGGGTCATCCTGAAGCTTTCTCTTCTCCGGGCTGAACAATCCCAATTCTCTCAGCATTTCCTCACATGAGAGGTGCTCCATCCCTCAAATCATCTTGGTGGTCTCATCTGGACTTGCTCCAACAGGTCAATAAATAGCCCTCTGCTTATGGAGACCCCAGAGCTGATGCAGCTCTGCAGGTGGGCTCTCCCCAGGGCAGAGCAGAGGGGCAGAATCCCCTCCCTCCCCTGCTGCCCACTCTGCTTTGGATGCAGCCCAGGGCACATTTGGCTCTCTGGGCTGCAAGGGCACACGGCTGGGTCATGTCCAGCCTCTCACCCACGGCACCCCCAAGTCCTTCTCAGCAGGGCTGCTCTGGATCTGCTCATCCCCCAGCCTGGACTGATACCCAGGGTTGACTTGACCCGGCTGAAGCACCTTGCACTTGGTCTTGCTAAACCCATTGCCCCTCTTCTTCAGCTTGTCCAGGTCCCTCTGGATGGCATCTGATCCATCAGGTGTGCCAACCCCACCACTCAGCTTGGTGTCATCTGCAAGTTTGCTGAGCATGCACTCGAGCCCTTTGTCCCTCTCATTAATGAAGATATTGAATGACACTGATCTGAACATGAACCCTGAGGGAAAGCACTTGTCACTGATGTCCTTTGGTACTCTGAGCTCTTGACCACCACCCTCCAGATCTGACCATCCAACCACTTTCTTATCCATGTGACAGTACACCCATTGAATGCATCTCTCTCCAATTTAGAAAGAAGAATGTTGTAGGGGACTGTATCAAAGGCTTTATACAAGCCCTGATAAATGACCTGTGCAGCCCTTCCCTTGTCCACTCATGTACTCACTCCATCATAGAAGGCCACTAAGCTGGTCAGGCAGCTCTTGCCCTCAGTGAAGCTGTTCTGGCTGTCCCAAATCACCTCCCTGTCCTCCATGCGCCTTGGCACAGCTTCTCAGAGGATCTGTTCCATGATCCTCCCATGATCAGAAGTGAGGCTGACAGGGTCCTCCTTTCTATTCTTTTTAAAGATGGATAAAATGTTTCCCTTTTTCCTGTCACTGTCATAACTTTTCAAATATCATGGAGAGTGGCTTGGCAATGACATCAGCCAGTTTCCTCAGGATTCTGGGATGCATAGACTTAATGTAAATTCAGGTTCCTCAGGTGGTCATGAGCTTGACTCCCCCAGTCCCCATCCTGCTGTCCACACACTCAAGATGTGTGGGAAGAGAGGTTGCCATTGAAGACTAAGGCAAAAAAGTTGAGAACCTCAGCCTTCTCCTCTGTTACCCATTTTCCAGCACTGCTTATTGGGAAGAGGGAGTACCCCTTCTTTGACCTTTCTTCTCTGGTTCACATACCTGTAGAAATCCTTCTTTTTATTCTGTGACCCTTGCCAGATCCAGTTCCAGCTTCAACTTGGACCTTTCTTTCTCTTCAGCTAGGACTTCTGGAATAACAGTAAGCAATCAAAAGAGTTAAGTCTTCTTCATTAAGGCTAAAATAATGAATAAGTGTCATCCCCAAGATATGAATGCAATAGAAGAAGGAAATGCTATGAAAAAATATTTTTTAACCTATTAGGTCTAGTGGTAGTTATGCAAACACAGGAAGCTGCCAAGACAATATTTGTCTCTTTTTTTTCCTCTACCACGCAAAATACTAATCTAATAAACCATTATGAATGTAATATGCTCTGATCTATCTTAAATAAACAAGACGTGTTCTGAAAGCATAAAAGAAAAACTCTTTATTGTAGATAAAATCAAATTAAGTTCAAGGCTTATAATTGAAGCTGTTTGTGCCTCAAGAAAAGATTAAGCTATAAAAGAACTAAATTGAAAGGAAAGCAAAGTGTTTGAAGGGCAGATAAGGTCACCATAAAGAAAGGCAACCAGAGTCAGAAAGATGAAAATAGACTAACAGCATGAGCAAATAACTAGTTTATTTGATTTAGTGTAAAAAAAAAGAAGGCAATAAAGTAAGGAACCAAACACCTGAAAAAAGAATGTGTCTGGAAAAGGTAATATACCATCAAAAAAGGACCAGAATAAAGGACTTAGGTATTATTACAGAAAGACCATAAAATCTTCAGCAGAGAACTCAAATACCCTTCCTAGATATGGGACAAATTCAGGAGCCAGGGAAGAAAATACCAAAAATATAAGAAGACAAAATACTGAGAGAAATATCACAATGAATTTGAGATTTAAGAGTGTTCTGTTTTTTTTTAATATTCTTTTAATCAGAACAATTATGAGAAATTAATGAGAATGAGAAATTAATTTCTATATGCTGCACATTTTTAATGTCATGTTGAAGTATGATTAGGTACTACAAAGATACTTTTTAAGCATAAAAACCCCTAGTAATGAGGGGGATAAGAAAAAAAACATTAAAAAATAAATAGATTGTCAAAAAGGTATATTAGGACTAATTACAATAAAAAAACCTATCAAGATAAACTTTAAAAAACAGTTTAATCAACTTCTCAGTGTTTTCAAAGCAAAATCTTTAAATATCTGATCCTAAAATTGTCCTAAAACCTTCATCAAAAGAAACCCTTATTTTCCTTCTGAAGCCTGTCTACAGTAATGGCAGGCCTTAACTCTGCCATTGACAGTAGTTTAAGTGGTTCCTTAACAGTGTTGGGGAAAGACGTTTCATCATGAATCATAGTCTGAAGCTGCTACAGGGACATTATTAGCTGAGTCAAAGCAGGTGACAGTGAAATGCTATCTTGTATTGCTGGGTATTATCATCTTTGCATGTTGATTTAATGGCAGACAGAAATGAAGCAACTGAATGATGTCTACTCTATTTCTTCTGTGTGACATCTGCACATGGCTCTGTGATCTATAGCTTTGGGGTATGTTAGCAGTAAAGGAGAGAGGGGGGCTGAATGATCCTAGGCTGCTAGGACTCTTGTAAGGCTTTCTAGCTGGAAAAATGGGAACAGCTGGAGTCTTCTTTGGAAATGTTTATAACAGAGATCTACACCTTATTGAAAGTAATAAAGAGCAAAAAGTGAAAGCTTCCATGTTAATCTTAGTGAGACCATTCTAAGTAAAGGACACTGATATATTAATTGTTTAACCTTGCAACTAAGTTTTAGTCTTTGAAGAGAAAAGTAAGCCCAAGTCTGAAACAGCTGTGCAGGAGGAGGTTGTTGTCAATATGTGAGTGTGGGTCTAATTTTCCTGCATTCACTGTGGCTGTCATGTATTAGACATAGGTCCCAACACAGATCCAAGATCAGCACTCTGGATACTTTCAGAAGCAACTTGATCAGGGAGTTAGCCTCTGTCCCAGAAGCCTTTCTGATCATGAGAGAAGTGTAAATAACCACAAGGATTCTATGAAAAACTCAGCACCATAATTTAGAGGTTATGCAAACTTTGGCACTGTATGGCTTCAGAGGTCAGTGAAATGAAAAATTCATTGGGTTAATTTTTTGGAATGTGCATCCCTGTATATGCTTAAAAACTGTTTTGAAAGCCAAAGAAAATCTCTGAGACTTGCCCATAATTAGCTGGTTCTTGCACTGTTCAGTTAGCATTAATTTTGAAGTGTAGGGAGTTCCTTTATTCTGAAGGGTCCTGTCTGCTACATAAACTCTTTACTCCATTCTAGGGGCTATGTTCAAAATTAGGCATTTTTCTCTCCTGCAGTTTTCTTTCTTAATTCACACCATCTAGTTTTTATTTACCTATGCTGCACAATCCTTAAATATCACTGAGGCAGGAAATTCAAAGTGAAGAAATAAGTTCTTTCATCTCAAGTGTAACAAATCTTGCAGTCCAAACTGTTCCACTTGGCTATTACACTTTGCTAAAGCAAGCAATACTGAATCTGTTCAGAAAATATCCACCAATGACATTTTAATGTTTAGAGATGTTTCTGCTTTATGCCTACTACACAAACTGTGGTGGATATAAGACATTTGGATGACTCTTGTGGAACTATAGCCTCAATATATGGAATTGATACTTTCTGGAGTAACTCCATTATTTCAGAATCGATAATTGCTGACATTGCAATATTAACTGAGAGCTTACCAAAGCAATCTTACCTCTCTACTGCATCTCTGTAGCAAACCTCCATGAACTCTGCTTCTTTCTTACTGCTCTTTCAGTAGTATCTCTGCCATATGTATTGGCAAGATGGATGTTCTTAACTTGATAGAAAAATCTTTTGTTGTTGTACACTGGAAAAATTTGTTTGAAGTCAATGACCTGTATTCATACAGACCAGATGGGATTCAATGTTAGTATTTGAAGAAGTAGAATCCTTTGAAGCGGATAAAAGGAACTATGTATGTGTAACTCCATAGCTGAACTCTAGCTGAGAATACATATTTTCCTACTTTCCTTACTGTGTTCCTACTTTTGCTTATCACATTCAATGAGGGATGTCTGGAATCTCATAACTAAGTACAATAAATACTGTTTTTCAGCAGTGATACAATTAAGAAAAGCTCAGTGTTTATGACATACTAATGGAGACAAGTAGGTCAGATCACAGAATCACAGAATGGTTTAGGTTGAAAATGACTTCTGGAGATCGTCTTGTCAACCCTCCCTCCTCAATCAGGGCCACCTAGAGCTGGTTGTCCAGGACCATGTCCAGATGGCTTTTGAATACCTCACAGCATCTCTGGGCAAAACGTTCCAGTCACCCTCACAGCAAAACACGATTTCCTGATGTTCAGCTGGAACTTATTAATGTCCATTGCCTATTGCTCTGTCACTAGGCACCACCAAAGAGAAACTAGCTCTTCCTTCTTCACTCTTCAGGCAGCAGGTACTTACACACACCTGAGACATATTCTGGAGCTCAGTACTCCAGGCTCTCTCAGCCCTGCTTTATGAGAAGTCTTTCAGTCTGTCCCTCAAACTGCTGGCAATCCTTTGCCTCTGCAGCCCAACACAACACTCACCCCTTTTCTCACAAGGGCGCACTGCTGGCTCACGTTCACCTCGTTCACCAGGACTCCTCAGTCCCTTTCTGCCAAACTACTTTCCAACAGGGTGGTCCTCAGTATGAGATAGTGGATGGGGTTATTCCTCCTCAGGTACAGGACTTTGCACTGCCTTTCATTTATTTATCGCTAATTTCCTGTTGGCCATTTTTCCAGGAGGTCCCTTTGGATGTTAACATGACCCTCTGTCATATCAGCCACTTCTTCCAGTTTGGTGTCATTTGCAAACTTTGGAGGATACACTCTGCCCCATTGTCCAGATTATGAATTAAGATTATGAATAAGACTGGACAAAGTATTGACTTCTGGGATACAGCACTGGTTACTGGCCTCCAACTAGACTTCATGCCACTCATCACCTTCCTCTGGGCCCATACATTCAGTCAGATTTCAATCCACCTCACTGCCTGCGCATCCAACCCATACTTCATCAACTTTCCTCTGAGGATTTTATGGGAGTCAGTGTTGATGGCCTTCCTAAAATCAAGGTAGACCTGTCCATTCATTTATTTGTGGAAGTTTATCAAGTTCATGAAGCATGGCAACTTCTTGGTGTATCCATGCTGACTACTCCTGATGAATTTCTTATTCTTCATGTTCCTGGAAATGTTTTCCAGTATTAAGTGCTCCATTAGTATTCTAGGAACCAAGGGAGGTGAGCAATACCGGGGTCTTCTTCTTACCCTTTTTGAAGACTGGGGGAGTTACATTCCTCCAGTCTTCAGGCACTTTTCCCAGTCACCAAAATCACTCAAAGACAATCAAGAATGGCCTCACAGTGACACCAACACTGCCTCAGCACATATGGATACATCAAGGCCCATAGACATGCACATATCCAGTTTACTTTGGCATTCCCTGACCTGATGCTCCAGACTGTCCCCCTGGTCTTTGGGGCCAGGTATTCCTGAAAGCTAGTCTTACTAGTAGAGAATGAGGCAGACAAGGTGTTCATACCTTGGCTCCATGTCCTGGGTAACCAGGTGGTGTGCCTCATTCAGCTCCCTTTGCCCTAGCCTTCCTACAGTCACCCAAGTACTTGCAGAAACCAATCTTCTTGCCCTTGACATCCCTTCCCAGACTCAGCTCTGGGTGCGGGGCAAGGATTTCCTAATGATGCATGCCCATGCTGTGCTGCCATCACGATTTCTTGCCTTTTGTTTTATATCCCTTTTATATACTTTTTCTATAGCTTTTATGTATCCTTAGTGCTTCTAGCCCACATTCTTAGACCTAATATTTTGTTAAGCCAAGAGACCAAACGTCTTGGCAGCCTTGTAGTGAGGGGTCAGAAAGCCCCAGACACCAAGGTCCTCTCTAGAGCACATTCTGTAAACTGAGATAGGCCCATCCAAGGGAAGGTTCCTTGGGGCTGGGGATTCACTTGAGCCTCTCACTGGGGAATCTTTGATAGATGTGCTCATTTGTAAGGCCTGGAATGTGATACCTGATTGATTGTTTGTGGGCATTTTCGAGTGTGCATTTTGGTGCATTACACCTGGAAGTGGTGCACCTAAAGATCCTTAAATAAATACCGAGGTAAAAGCCCCTCTTCCTTCTAACCGTGTTCTGGTTCTTAGTTTTAAGACCAGGAAAGGCAACGCTGTGTCACTATATTCCTTCCAAATTGCCTGTGCCTGCTTCCACCCTCTTCCCGCTTCCTTTTTGCCTTTGAGTTTTGTCAGGAAGTCCTTGTTCATCTGTGTGGGCCTCCTGGCATTTTTGGTTTATTTCCTGTTCATTGAGATGGACAGTTCTTCAGCTCAGAGGAGGTGATCCTTGAATATCAGGAAGATTTCTTTGGCGCCTCTTCCCTCCAGGGTCTTATCCCATGGGACTCTTCCAATCATATGCCTGCAGACCCCAATTTCTGCTCTTCTGAAGTCGAGCTCTACAATTTTGAATTTTGCAATGCTGTCTCAGAGTCTTGATACTAATAGCCAGTTAATATCTATGGTATTAAGCAATCCAAGTAGGATTATTCTTGGTGACAAAATTTATATCACAATACTAATAGTTTTGTAAACTGGGACACATGACAATTTCTAAGATTGGGTGTTGTATTTTAGATACAGTCAGTGAAACTTCTTTTACCAGTCCTCTACAATTAAAAAACTCCGAACCCCTCCCCCCCCCAAAAAAAACCAGAACTAAGTCCATGAAAATACATCCATGAAAATAGAAATATTAGGCATCCAATGATTTACAAATTCACCCTTCCTTTGACACTTTTATATCAGAAGGTGTGCTAATAGCAGAGGGCTGCTGAGAAGGGTGGTTTCAACCTCATGTAGAAATCACCATAACTTTTCTGATATGACTTGAATTTTGTATGGAACAGTCTTTATATATTTCACAAATTTCCTGAGGGTGGTATTCATTACCCTGAAAAAAATTATTTAGAACTTGCGTTTTTCTTGAAACATTTCTGAGTTAATCTATTCCTTTTCAAATGATTTCCAAAACTTATTCTTATCTAGAATACACTTATAATTTTGTTCCCTAATCTCATGACAAAATCAGTGCCTGTTTATGACCAGTTTCCCCTCTAAAAGAGATGTTGCCTGGTATTCCAATTGAAATTGATTTATAATCTGCTTGCCCCTCAATATGTTACTATACGTTTTCATGTACTCTTCCACACCAATGCAAAGATAAATATAAATACATATGGATTTGTCTAAATGGATATAGGTAAATACACAGAGTGAAGACGAAGTCAGATCTAGCAATCAGATACTTTCACATTCTGTGAAAAGTCAAGATTGAGTACTGGACATGAAGGAAATAAAATAGTCACCTAACATGTTCCTATTAACTAAATGCCAAAGGTCTACAATAAGATTTTCAGTCCTGCATAATTGAATTACAAGCACTTTGTTTCCCTTAATCTCAGTCCAAGAGATCAATCAAAACTTCATTCCAATTACCTGAAGTTTGTGGATATTGACAGCTTGCAAGAGATTTTGTTTTGAATAATTCATAGGGAAAGATATATCTGAGTTTATTTTCATATTGGTAATATATCTTCATGCAGGGGCTAGAGTGTAGACATTGGAAGGAGAGGAAAATGATTACACAACTTTTAGAATAATACAGAGGGACATGCCAGTAATAAACAGGTCTATTTAGGTAAATCAAAGAATTTCATATTTCTGAAAGCTACTACATATTTACCTACAACGTTTCATTTTACAGCAAAATCTTATTTTGGAATCAGGTAGAGAAAATAGTTATTTACTTACAATAAGAAGTCCATGTCTCCATGAATAAACTATGTTTACATTAACACAAGGTTGGAAGATAAGCAATAATAAAGCATGGATTTTAAGTATGTCAAATTTCATACTTCTATTTTAAAAGTTTATTTTCATTTACCATTTCTGTTACTCAAAGATTTGGGTTTTTTTGATTAGGCTTTTCAACATTGTTAAACATCAGTGATGCTCTATCTGTTTCACTTTAGTTACTATTTTGCAAAAGGAGGGAAGCAAAATGTATCACAAAGAGGTTTCCAACAGGGTGTGACAGTGCAGCCAAAGTGTAAATGGATTATGTAGTCTAAGTATAAAGAAGAAGGGAAGATTATTATTCTTGAACTGGATATTTTGTCAGAAATTGAGTTAGGAGACTGGATAGAGATCAGAACTGTGTGGTCTCAAATCAGGAAAGTTGAAATGAGAATACTGACTGTAGCTATATCAACAAGTATTAGTATATAGTATATATTATCTATATATTTATGCTTAGCTGTATTTATCTATTTCATCTTTGATTTCCTGTTCTTGTATAGGACCAGCAGCAGCTGAGGACTTAATATTTGCACTGAATATTTTTCCCCAAAAAAAACTGTGGCACCACTTACTTTCTAATTCCAGTGAATGTGCTCTTATTAATGTTATTTTTTCCCTTTTATGTTGAAAAAAGCATTAAATACATGGTTCCTGTAAAAATGGAAGAATGTAATTGTCATAATTCTAAGGTCCTTCTGATCAGTTTTATCTGTATAATTGTTCATGAATAGGATAATAAATCCATTGGCAAAAAAGAAGAGAATTCCTGCTCAGTCCAAGGACTAGACTTGGACTGTAAATGGATGCAAGAACATCAAAGACAGTAGGAATCTTTCGTTGAGAGTATTTTGCTTGGACTTTGGCATGCAGAGTGCAGAGACTAGCCACTATTTCTTTTTGGCTGTAATACAGATGGAACAGAAAGGCCTTGATGGTGAGCTGATTTATTGTTGATTAAGATCAATAGAAGATAATCTCCTCTCTATCTAAGCCAAAATAAATGGAAGAATTGTTGTTGTTTAAAGCCCCTGTGGGTACTCTGAGATTTGGGCAATTTAGAAACATGCAAAAGTCTTCAGAATCTCTGTGGTTCATCTGCACAATTTAGGGCAGATTTTAAGGACTTTTATTCTAGAAGTAAAAACTTCACAACACTTTTCATTGTAACTCTCACCTGTTCTTTTAAACTGCAATTCACAAGCTTTGTTCTGCTCTAGTTTCCCTCACATTTTGTAATATCATGTAAAGACATAAAAGAAGATTAGAGATTTTGTAAATAATGCATTAGTGAAGAACTTTTTAGAAGATAGTAAAGATTTAAAATTGCAGGATAGTTTTTGAAATAGTGTGACAGAATAACAACTTTTCTGTTATGTGCTTCTTTACCAGTTTCTGGAAGAGATGAGCTCTCTCTTAGTGAACATTATCCAAGATCACATTATCTTAAGCTCCTATTCCTTTGTTCATGTCCTTTTTGTAATCCTTTGATCCAAAGCCCAAAGAAAATAATTCTCTGATCTTATTGGGCAAAACAATTTCATATTTATTTTATGTTTTACTTGTATGATGATTTTGAAGTTTAGATTTAACATGAATCAGAGAATCTCAGAGTGGCTGGGGCTGGAAGGGATGTCTGGAGATCACTTAGTCCAACCTTCCTGCTAAAGCAGGTTCACCTTGAGCAGGTTGCACAGCATCTTGTCCAGCTGGGTGTTAAATCTCTCCAGAGAAGGAGAATTCACAACATCTCTGGGCAGCCTCTTCCTGAGTTCTCCAACCCTCAAAGTTAAGGAGTGCTTCCCCATACTAAGAGTAAATTTTGCAAGGGGAAAAAGAGATATTTAAGACTGTATCAGTTTTTCTAATTGTTCTTGCTTTGTTATCTGACTCAATCTATAGACTTAATTTATTTTACATATTTCATAGGAGATATTTCTTACCATAATTAAACACTCATATTTTAAAGGATAGCTGATGGATAAACAGAATAGATATTAATCTACCCACATTTCAATAACTTCTTTGTATTTTTTTCATGTTTGTGCAATGTTCTGCATTTAAAATACATACAGTTGTTCTCTATATTTATGGAAATTTATTTTCTGTCTCAAATTGCAAGATAGACATCAAAATATAGTCTATGAAAGTCTTCTTTTTATCTAACATTTCAGTCCCTATCCTATATTTGAACTAGAAATCTGTGTGTGAGCAAAGCTGATGAGCCACAAATAAAATGCGTAACCTCTATCTGTGTGATGGACTAAGATATATAAAATGAGAACAAACATCAGTTTGTAACATTGTTTCCCAAACAACCTTAATAACCCTTTTCACTTTTCAGTGTCATTTGAAAGATTTAGAGTTCCTATTGAGCACTTAATCTAAGACCAAATTAGAGTCTCAGGCAATTTTGATAAACTCATTTACTCTAAAACAAACACTGTCTGTTTTGTTCAGAAGAGTGGCCTGAAAGTGCACAGAGTGAGAAACATCTTTCCCAGTTACCACCTTGTAATATCAGATTCTCAACCTGTTTTTTTTTTTTTGTTTAGTAGTCTGGATTTTTCTAGCAAGTATGCAAGGTTGTTAGTCATCAGCTTATATAATTATAGCTGCATTTATAACAGTAATCCAGTAAACCAGGTTTAAGCAAACAGTTACCCCAGTTTCTAGAGTTCCAAAATTATTTACATTTCACACTGTTAATATGTAAAATGAATACATCCTCATTACACCTCCTAGAGATGCTAAGATTGCTCAATGTAAAATAAAATTGCTAAAATAAAGGCCTGTGAGTAAATTTTCCTCCTTGAACTTCACTGAATTTCAGAAATACCTTTCTCTTAGGAGACAGTAGGAAAAGTGGCATCATTTGGTAAGCAGAGTTGTACAGTAACAAATGAATAAACAAGGAGAATACAAAAATGGAAAGTTGAGAATTACCATGAAAAGTCAGCCCATTTTCAGACACAGATGTCAGTCCAAAAATCTGGGACAAATTGTGTCCAAATTCACACCCGAAATGCATAATTTAGGCTCATCTCTCATAGAAATAATTGTACATTAAAAATTTGAAGAGGAAAATCTATTTAAATTTACAGCAGAGAGCTACTGATTGCTGTTTGATTTATATATTCCCAAATTGTGCCATTCATCATGTTCTTCATATTTGGCTGTATGGTCTGCTCTAAATCACAACTCAAGCAAAAATAAATCACAGCCTAATCAGAGATTTGATTTTTTTTCAAAATGTATTTTGCAACACTTAGGCCACATTCATTCTCTTGCTTCAAGTTAATGTCGTGTCAGTATGGAAATTAATAAAAAACCTCTCTTTCACTGAGACTGAATTGTTGCCTACTAAGTGTAAATTAAATTTTAAAAAATGTGTTCAAATATTTGCATTATCTCTAACATTAATTTCTCTTCAGTGGTACAATAGGCTTCTTATAATAATAATCAACATCTTGATTATAAGAACTTGAATTCTGATTAACATATTGCTCTATTTACTAATCTGTACAGAGCACTGCAATAAGACAGGAAGCCATTTTAAAGACACAAGTTGAAGAAACATAAAAATAAAAAAAAATATGGAGAAAACTCCACAATAGTTTACTGGTGAGTAGAATTAAATAGTTTTCCTCTTTTGGATTCTGTAGTAGTCTCTATGGATTCCTATTCATTTTAGTTATTTTAACACTGATATGTGAGTTGATATTCTTCCATGATGGGTTTGAGAAGATAATGAGCCTAAATCGTAGTGCCAAAATGTATAAGTCTTACAAAAGTAAGAATAGCATGTGGAAATGAAAGTTTTCACTGCTGAGAAAGAGGCTGGATATGTTTCGTTTTGGTTTTTTTAGGTAAAAGTGATTTTAAAAGCCATTGATTTCTTATTACTGAAGGAATTAATAAAGTCTACTGGTACTGATGCTCTAAATGTAAAGTCTACTGCCTTCTTCATTCATACCAAATATTATTTAATGCTTGCTGATGTTAATGCATGATCCATAACTTTATGCTAATAGTTCAATATGTAGACTCAAAAAGACAACAACTGAATTATTTAAGTAAAAGGCTTAAAACACCAAAATATGTATGTGTGGCATGCATTTTTGAACATATGATACCAAAGTGTTTTACTGGGGGGAGGGAGGGACTTCACCTTTAGTTCTGAACTTCTCTGTAGCCTTCAGAGGATGAACACACTTGACCAGAAATTTCAAGATTAAAAGAGGAGAAATAACCACAGTAAAGTGATAAATCTGACATCAACGTTGGACTGAGCTGGAGTACCTGAGATTTTGAAATAACATGAAGTATGTGAGAATGATAGTATTTCTGTGACCGTGTAACATATTTTCAGATGAAACAATGGAAAATGCATGCTTGAATCCTTCCAAGAGATTGTGTTAGCATGTCTACAAGCAATGCTTTTAGCCATCGACAGAATAACCAGATGACAGAGATTAAATGATACATGGGTTTCTTTCATGTGTAGCTGTAGAAAATCAGCATATGCAGTCCTTGTTTGGTGCCTGAAACTGATGTCATACATCAGTGTAATAAGCAAATACAATATATAATTTGATAGATTGACAAAAAAGTCTTATTCTATTTTCCAAAATATTGTTTCAGAGGAAAGATTAAGTACTGAACTCATCATAATATATACCTTTCAAATAGAGATAAATTTGAAGTTCCTTGAGTAATGGACACATGAGTTATTGAACAGATTACTGGTAAAATAATTTAAGATTCTTCTGGATTTATTGACAGTTAACTTCTACAGTTTATCAATCCTCATCTAATTAAGAATGCAGCATAATTAGTAAAAGGGCATGAACTTTTAGCCACAAAGTAACATTCAAAACAAAAACTAGAACAATATTCACATGAGGTTTTAAATTTTTTAGTGTAGCTCCTCATGATAATGGGTCTAACATTCAATCTGTCCATCTGTCTTACTTCACTCTCATGCTTTTTAATTTATTTGTTACATAAATCATTAAACAATTATCTGGGGAGCTAGCTTTAAGTGAAGATAAAGAAAAGCAAGAAAAGCTGAAATTAAAACTGACCTGGACAAAATATGGCAGTTCTTTATGCAAAAAGATCAGCACTTCCTTTTGGTATTTTCTAGGACTGGTTTTTCCTCTTCTTTTCTTTCAATGTCTTTTATGTATTTTTCTTCCTCCTTACCCTTTCTAAAAAAGTTAAAATACAAGAAGGGGAAAAAATGTGGCAAAGAATGCAAGAGAATACAAATTTGCTGCTTATTTTTTCTGGAAAGGTACAGATTAGTATGTTTGTTGACTTTTTAGAGCGGCAGTCTATTTGTTTATTATTTACTAAGAAATAAAGAAATCACCCCCAATTAGTGTGTCTGATAGTTGAGTGACTGGAAGAGTTTAGAATAATAAAGATGGCCCCGTGGCTGTGTGAGGCTGAGGTGCTGGTTGAAGTTAACCCACACCACCAGGACAAAGATTCTTTTGAATTTTATATGACATGGAGAGACAGAGTAAACCTTTCTGTCCTCTCAAGAGATTTTGTGTGTGAGGTCCATTTCAGTAAATGCACTGATATACAGAGATGTTGTCTGCCTTTGAGCTTGTCACCTTAAATTTTCATGACAATCTGTGGAGAAAAATAGGCATATTGACAGCAATCACGTACTAACCACACCTATTACTTGTTCTTGACCAGAAAAAGAACTTGAAGTGATTAAGGTAAAGTGTCTATGTGTACATTTAATCAGATGATTTGCACCCTGGCCATGTACAGTGGTAAATTGAAACACCAAATGGGTGTGCATCTTTTGCTTCGTAAATAGAAAAAGAAATATGGAATGTCAGACAGAAGAAAGAGGAAGGGACAGACAGAAGTAAACATGCTTGACTTAGTATAGACCTCCAAAGGAGATAGGATGCTGCTCATGGATAGGTTGTATTCTGTGCTGGAAAGGAGTGTACACTTTGTATTTACAGAGATTTTGTGAGGAACACAGTCCTGGATGGTCTAGTTTATAATTATATACTTTAAAAGTTGATAAATCAGATAGTCTGTTACAGATGTGCTGGGATATATTTTTAAATTATTTCTTTCTAATCTAAGCCTACAACAAGGAAGCTTGAAGGAAAAACTCTAAAAGAAAAATCCAATTGAATTTGGTTTTCAACAGCTTCAGAAGGGAAGAGTCTTCCTGGGATTATAGTGAAATTGAAAAGAAGCTATGCTCCCCAAAGCATAGGAAATGCAGCACAACAAACCTGCATTTGAATATAGCTTTGCAGCTCTAAAAATACTGCTCAAATTTTAGCTTCCTAACTTGTAACACTGCTATATGCCAAAGGAAGAACTTGGCCTAGTACAATAGATGTCATTCCCTGCATAATGAATGGAGAAGGGTAGGTGATTCCTAAAAGATGTCCTATCTGACCAAGTTTTAACACCTGGGATGTAACCCACTTTAAGTGTTTATGGACGTTGAAAGATGAAGCGAAAGCCTAAACTAATAATCTAGGCTGTGTTATAGACATTGGAGAGAAACATTCCTGTTCTCTCAGGAACAGCCAAACAGACGTAGACGGCATTTACTGTGTGGGTGCCAAGCTGCCCATTTCTCTGCACTGACTGCAGATGGACCCTGACTCATTGCCATAAGTGAGTCTCCTCGCTGCTGAATAGCTAAAGGTAGGTGAGACGTTCCAGCCTGGATGTATCATAGAATGGCTTGGCTTGGGTTGGGCTCTTAAAGATTATTTGGTTCTAACCCCTCTGCCATAGGCAGGGGTCTCACCCACTACACACAGTTGCCCAAAGCCCTGTGTAACCTGGCCTTGAACAATTCATCCACAACTTCTCTGGGCAACCTGTGCTACTGACTCATAATCCTCACAGTAAGGAATTTCTTCCTTACATCTAACCCATCTCTCTGCGCTCTTTATACCGGCCAGTGTAAAATGTTGCTCTCCCTCTTTTTGATAAGTCCCTTTTAAGCACTGGAAGTCCACAATGACACCATCCCCGAGCCTTCTCTTCTCCGAGCTGAATGTCGTAGACCGGGCTGAGATTGGCTGGCTTCTTCAACAAANCAGTCTTCTGATCATCTTTGTGGCCTTTCTCTGGACTTGGTCCAACAAACATCTTTCTTGTGCTGAGGACCCCAGAGGTGGATGCAGCACTTCAGGTGGGTTCTCACCAGAGCAGAATCCTCTCCCTCGACCTGCTGGCCATGCTGCTTTGGATGCAGCCCAGGACACAGTTGGCTTTCTGGGTCACAAACATGCACTCTTGGCTCATGTCCAGCTGTTCATCAACCAGAACCCACAAGCCCTTCCTCGCAGAGCTGCTCTCAATGACTTTTTCTCCCAGTCTGTATTCATGCCTGGGACTGCCCGGACCCAGCTGTAAGATCTTGCACTTTGACTTGTTAAACTTCATGAGTTTCTCATGGGCCCGTATCTCAAGTTTGTCCAGACCCCTTTGGATGACATCTCTTCTTTCCATTGTGTCAACTTCACCACTCAGTTTTGTGCCATCTGCAAACTTGCCAAGGGTCCATTCAACCTCCCTGTTTTTGTCATTGATAAAGATATCAAAGAACACCTCTTGCAAGGCACAGCCTTGAGGGAAACCAATTGCCACAGACCTCCACCTGGACATAGAGCCAGTGACCACAAATCTCTTGCTGCGTTCATCCAGCCAACTCCTTATACATCAGTTCCACTTTCCACATCCATATCTCCAGTTAGGAGATAAGAATGTCTTGTTGGACTATGTGGAAGGCCTTGCAGAAGTTTAGGTAGATAGAGATGTAGGCAGACATATTCTTCTAATGAATTTCAAAGCTACCTCTCTTCATTGACTCTTTTTGACTTTAAATACTTATTTTAAAGAATGCTTTCTTGAAATGCCTGAGATTTCATCCCAAAAGTATCCAATTGCATTAGGCAGAATAGACTCCCTTTATCTTTGTTTTGTTTTGTTGGGTTTTTTTTATTCAGCTGTTTTAATTAACATTTGTTTTATCAGCCAACACCAATAATATTTATACACAAGATGTACAGATGAGTTCTCTAAACAAGGTCTGTCTCTCACAGATGTATTCATGGCAAGAGTCAGACAGAATGACTGATGCCAGCTGGCTCTTTATTCTGTCATACATTTTGATGTTGGATTATATTTTTAGGCTTCAGGCTTGAGGGTCTTTATTGTAGCAAATTAATTCAACAGTGTGTGGCTTGCATTGCATGTATAATAGTACATATTTTTGTGGCACCTGTGTGACACATTTCAAGAGTTAAAGTTCTTGATGAGGATGTGAGTCAACTGATATATATGCACTTATATAATAGATCATAAAAAAAGTAAATTTAAAGTAATTTTGTAAATTAAAATTAATTCAAATTAAAATAATCTCTTTCATATCCTTATAATTTCCTCTCTAGAAATTGGTAGCTATTAATGAAGCTTATACTATTATCTTTTCTCCTAATAAATAGCTCAGTAGAGTTATGGATCAGTTTCAGATTTCTGCTTTTCATCTTTACCTCAGTAACTGAGAGGTCATAGATTTATAGAATGTCTTGGATTGAAAGGGACCGTAAAGATCATCCACTTCCAATCCTACTGACATAAGCAGAGACACCTTCCACTAGACCAGGCTGATCAATGCCTTATCTAGCCTGGCCATAAACACTGACAGGGATGGGGTATCCACAACTTCCTTGGGCAACTTGTTCATCCAGGTCTTCCTCCAGGTACTGGAAGACTGCAATTAGGTCACCCCAAAGCCTTCACTTTTCCAGATTGAACAATCCCAATTCTTTTAGGATTTCCTCATAAGAGAGGTGCTAAATGCCTAATCTCCTTGGTGACCTCCTCCAGACTCACTCTGACAATCCATGTCCTTCCTGTGCTCTGCCTTCCCCAGAGCTGGATGCAGCACTCCAGGTGAGGTGTCACCAGAGCAGAGCAAAGGGGCAGAAACCCCTTCCTCAACCTGCTAACCATGGATGGTGGAAAAAACCTGTTGCTTAACTGCAGTGTTACTTATAATGTTAGAAAGTTAACTCAAAATTCAGCTAAGCTATTCATACCAAAACCAGACTCCCTAGTTCTTTCTCACCACCTAAATGTAGATAATATGGTGAGGGAGGGATTAGAGGCACTGACACTTAAAAGAAGAGAAGCAATGAAAAAAATTTGTATCATTATTGCCTAGAAGGGATCAGCCAGGAAGGGCTGAATCCATCCCAGAGCATTCTTGAAAATGATTGTTAGGTCACTGGCAGCATTCATGATAAAAATAGATGCATGATAGAAACTTTGGAGACAAGTCATATATTCATACATAGGATTTGTTCTTTTTCTGTAAGTTTGGTCTTAGTATTTAGCCCTGTCTATATTTTCACTAAAACTCATTTGAAATTTTGTACACATTTGTACATTTTGTACACATTTTGTACATCTGCACTCATATATTGTAACAGAAGACAGACTTCAGGGCTGGCAGAAACACAGAATAATAAAATGACAAAAACACTCAATTGCATTGAATATTAATATTGTAGGTATTAAAGTAAACTCACATTGACAGAACCCACCTTCTTGAATCAAAAATAGGAAGCAGATGTCTGTAAATGTCATTTAATGCATAATATAATAAATGCCGTATACTTTACATATTGACATTCAAAATTGCTCCTAAACATTGGAGTTAGCAGCTGATAAGTAATGAGTAAAATCAACTCCAGTTTCACCCCAAGAAGCAATGTAATTTACATTTATGGGATATTATTTGTATGCATTATTTATAGAGGTTTTCAAATGCTACTGGTTGTCTTATTACTTTTAGAGGCTATTTTTCTGCTTGTAAAGAGGATTATTACAGAGCTGTTCACAGCTGGCTTGGTTGCCTTTGTAAACAGTCAAAGTTTTCTTTCACTCCTGGCCAAATCAGCCAGGAGGTGAAACTGATGACTGGGAAGTTCAAACAGGCTCCTCCAGGGCTGGCACACTGCATGTGGGGACCTGGCCAAGTGGCAAGTGCCTCTCTCTGCTGAAATCAAATGCAGCCCAATTGACCACCCAATGGCCTGGGGATGTGTGAGCGTTACTTGGCTGCACCTGAAGCAGTTTTAATTGCCTTTGCAGATGGAGTGGTAGCATGATATTATTCTATATCTGAGGCCATCCTCTCCCAGTCTTTAGGGTGGTAACTAGTTCAGAGGGGGAGATAACCCAAAGGAGAGAATATAGTTCATTGCACTAAGAAAGGATGTGGCATGTGTGACCATAGGGAATTGCTAAAAAGTGGTGGAAGTTATGCTCTGGTGTTTCTGTGTTGGAGTGTTTAGTGTCCCACTCACTCTTCTGAACTGTTATTCCCACTATCTTGTGTTTTCTCCTTTTATTTCTTTTCACTTTCTTACGTTTTGTATGGTGAAAATTTTGCTTATGAGCAAAGAATTAATATCAGATTACCTGGAACCACCTCACTGCACAGTGAGGATCTGCCCCTCTTGCCAATTCTTGCAGCAGAGCTCTGAACATGGTTGCTGCCTGAACATCTGAACAATTACTGCCTGCAGCACTGGCATATTGATGAGAGCAGGAAGCTCATACCAGATATTCCCTACACACATTCTCACATCCTTTCATATTTTTCTTCCTTTTCCTTTCAAAAGGAATAATTCAGTCTGAATTTCCCTGTAGATTGTCACCTTTCCTGGAAAGGCTGTATAGTGTTATCATGTATAGGTGGACGATATACAGGTATAGTTTACTCATGTGATAACCTCACTTACTCACAAACTCTGCATAAATTCTACGTAAATGACATCAAACTTTAAAAGATTATGACTACAGCAGAGACTGCAGTGAAACTTTCTGAAAGCTGAAGTGTTAGCATTTCAAGTGTACTAAAAACTGTCTGCACTGTATCTGTTAGATTTTATTAATAAACAAGAAGACATTAAGAGAGGGAATAGTTAACACAGAAACTAAAATAAGAATTCCACAGACAGATAAGGATGCTAACTATAAACGAAACGGTGACTTTGGAACTTTCTGATATTACTGATTTTTATTTCCAGCTTTGGTGTTAGTGGTTGATACTGTTTCATTAACTGTAGAAGTTTTGCATATCATTTCCCTAGGCTGTGTGTTTGGAAGAGAAGAGCAATAATCCAGAAAACTATGTCTTGCCCAGGTTTTATAAATTCTTTCCTCTGAAGCTAATTGACTTGCAAATTCCATTGTTTACAGTTACACAAACCTAGAACATGCTCCAAACCTCAGACTGGTGGTGGTACACAGTAGAAGCATGTAATCCAAGTGACACAGCAGCCCGAGACTGCAATTCCTCTCTAATAAAGTGTCTTTGTTCTTCATTACCTATGCCTCCACATACACCACTATGATCACAAAACACAACATTATTAAATTGTTTCTTTGTTTTTTGCTCAGGCCATAACTTCTTCATATTTAAATCAAATGTTTTAAATCACAATTCATCTTTTTTTTCCACAATTCAGCCTTACTCAGTAACTTCCTACATATATGACAAAAACAGAGGTAAATTGCAAAAATTCCTAAGATCACTTTGGTGCTTTGCTAAGAAGTAAGAATGAGAGGAATCTGTGGGTACTACACTGCTGTTTAAATCCAAATTTGATTGAAACCTATTGATGGATATACTGGGTTGACATGGCCAGGTTTTGGTAGCAGGGGGGCTGCAGGGGTGGCTTCTATGAGAAGCTGCCAGAAGATCCCCCCACGTCCAGCAGAGCCAATGGCAGATGGCTCCAAGGTGGACGTGCCACTGGCCAAGGCTGAGCCCGTCAGAAATGGTGGCAACACCTTCACGATAACGTAACTAAGAAAAAGGGAAAAAAAGTTATTGGTCAGATGTAATTGTGGCCAAAGAGAAGGGTGAGAATATGTGCAAGGAACAGCCCTGCAGACCCCCAGGTCAGTGCAGAAGGAGGGGCAGGAGGTGCTCCAGGTGCTGGAGCAGAGATTCCCCTGCAGCCCCTGGTGCAGCCCATGGAGAGGCAGCTGAGCCCCTGCAGCCCAGGGAGGCCATGGGGGAGCAGAGATCCACCTGCAGCCCAGGGAGGCCGTGGGGGAGCAGAGATCCACCTGCAGCCCAGGGAGGACCACAGGGATGCAGAGATTCACCTGCAGCCCAGGGATGTCCACAGGGATGCAGAGATTCACCTGCAGCCCATGAAGGAGAGGCAGCCTGGCACAGGTGGATGCCTGAGAGGAGGATGTGATCCTGGGAGAGGCCTGTGCTGGAGCAGGCTCTGGGCAGGGACCTGAAGACCTGTAGAGAGAGGAGCCCACACTGCACCAGGTTTTCTGGTAAGACTTATGAACCTGTGGGGCACCCACCTTGGAGCAGCCTGTCCTTGAAGGACTGCACCGTGTGGAAGGGTGTCCCATGCTGTAACAGTTTGTGGAGAACTGTTGCTGTGGGATGGACTCACGTTGGAGAAGTTGATGGAGAACCATCTCCTGTGGGAGGGACCCCGCACTGGGNGGCCTGTGCTGGAGCAGGCTCTGGGCAGGGACCTGAAGACCTGTAGAGAGAGGAGCCCACACTGCACCAGGTTTTCTGGTAAGACTTATGAACCTGTGGGGCACCCACCTTGGAGCAGCCTGTCCTTGAAGGACTGCACCGTGTGGAAGGGTGTCCCATGCTGTAACAGTTTGTGGAGAACTGTTGCTGTGGGATGGACTCACGTTGGAGAAGTTGATGGAGAACCATCTCCTGTGGGAGGGACCCCGCACTGGGGCAGGGGAAGGACTCCTTTCCCTGAACAGTGGCAGGAACATCTTGTGATGAACTGACCAAAACCTCCATTCCCATCTCCCTGCATCGCACAGGGGTAGGAGGTAGAACTAGGATGGAGGAAGGGGTGGGGGGAAGGTGTTTTTAAGGTATTATTTTACTTATTGTCCTGCTCTGATTTTGTTAGTAATATATTCAATTGCGATCTCTAATTAGAGTCCATTTTGCCTCTGAAAGTATTTGGTGAGTGGTCTCTCCCAGTCCTTATCTCAACTCATGAACTCTTTATTATATTTTCTCTTCCCTGTCCAGCTGTGGAGGGGAGGGATAGAGAGACTTTGTTGGATGGCTGGTATCCAGCCTGGCTCAACTCACAGCTGTCCATTTTGTGCTCTAATGGCAATACTGGTGATTTTAAAATTTTACTGGGGTGTTTTTTCTGCTACAACTGGTCTTCTCACTGTTGAAGGGCTGCTTTCTTCAACATACCTTCGATGTACAGTTCCATACTTTCATATGTATATGAGTATATATTCAGTATTTATCTAGACAGAGTGCTCTGCCTCTGCTTCTTCCCACCTTTCTTCTGAAAATTTGAGCACACCTGCTCATGTGAATTGACATTTTGGTTTTGTGAGGTCTTGTACCTTCTGTGCCACATTTCTTGCAATGTAGATTTTAATGGAGTTTGTACCAACTGTCAGACAATAAGTTTTGCCACTAAATCGAGTTTAGCTCTCAAGTTTGTTGGTTCTGCCTTGGCTTGGGAAAAAATGTGTCCCACATATAATCATGCTCTCAATGATTTTATATAGGATGAAAGCTGCAGCCAATAAAAAAGGCACGTGTATAAATAACTTCACCATCTAGTTCAAGCTGAAGTTCAGTTTGAACTTAGAGTGCTTTGTTTACAATGATATAGTTAAAACCCCGGAGCAATGCAGCTCAACAACTGAGTTACAAATCCACACATCATTAGTTTCTTATTAATCTTATGTTTCCTAATGAAGAGACTTTTGAGAATGGCATTAGGTCACAAGTAACATTTAAAATATATTACTTAATAACACAAGCAATTTGCCAAAATGGCAGAGTTAAGGTTAGGTTAGCATACAGCTTAACCTTGGTGGCCCTTTGTATTTGACCCTGTAATGATATTTTAAATACTGTTGTTCTATGTGAGACAATATTATAGTAAATTTAATATCTTTTTTGAAAAAAATCTGTATTATGTATGTTATTATTTACTTCTCAAAATTTTTTTAATCTGTTCATAGTTAAAAAATCATGAATATAAATTTAGTTTAATCATCAAGGTACTCCTAATACTTCCCCAGCAAAGCTAAAATGGATGTATTTTCTCCTAAAAATTTGCATATAATTTCTCATACAGAATCTTAACTCAGAAATTAATTTGGGAGCAACTCCTAAACTGAATGAAGATGTGATTTTCCTAGATTGATTTTGGGCTGATATATGGGCTGTTTAAACTTCACAATCTGTGACCTTGATAAATGAACTAGAGTTTCCAAACTATATGTTTATATATGTTAGTGGCACTTCTCATAAAGTTAGATGAGAATCTTTGAAGGTTGTTTGGGTGTTTTTGTTTGTTTGTTTGTTGGTTTTGTTTTGCTTTGCTTCCCCAGTTAAATAAATGTGTAATCTGTATCTGGCATGCCTGTTTAGAAGACCACTAATCTTGAGGTCAAGGAACAATGAAAGCAAAGACTTCCATGCTTATCTCTTCTAAGACAATGTAGGAGCTCCTCTTTAATGACTCTGTCACAGTTACTGTTCACAGTTCATGCATTTGTCACAATCTCCATAAATGTCAGCTTGTTCTCCGATGGGCACTTCTGGAAAACCACTTCAGCCTGCACTGTCTGTGGCCCTGTGCTATTTCTAGGCCACTGGGCTTGATAAAAAGGCCAGCCTCATTCCTCTGTGTGAGAGCAGATAAGGATGATGAGGCAGAGCAGCCTGTGTGTGCTGCTGGAGCAGCTCTGCTGGAGTCCCCTTCCCACCTCCCCTAACTCCTTCTCTTGGCACACATCCACGACGAGAGGGAAGCAGCATTTCTTCAAAACTGCACAGCCCAGGAGGCAAAATATGATGTTTCCTAGCAAAATGTAGATAGAGCCCCTGGAGTTTTGTGATTTTCATTGTGGTCAAAGCAAATGTTTCCAGAATTGGTCTAATGTTTGCAAAGCAGTTTGTCATTGATTTTATAAGTAAAATTTGGCAACTTTTTTTAAATTGAAATTTGTTTCATGTAAGCAACATAGTGTTCTTCTGATACCATGGACAGACATTTTTTTACATCTATTTTAGAACTGCTGCCCTCCCTTGAGTCGTTGGTAATATTCATAGTATTTTATTAACATTTCCTGCCTGCATTAGGGAACATAGAAAAGATGTGATTTACCTTCAGATAAGAAGCTTTTTTTTATGTGATAATGACATTCATGTCTTTTAAAATTACCTTCTATTTGTGAAAGAGTCAGGTATTGGATATTTCTCTCACATTTCAGGGAAGCTAAGACCAAAATTCTCACCACACTCCTCCAGAAATAAAAAGTTCTATGTTTGCTACAGTTTCTGTAGCTGCAATAGATACTGAACTAGCTCAATGAAAAAGTCACTAGAGATCAACAGTTCACACCACTGTTAAGAAAATACAGGCTGTTTAATTCAGGATATTTGCTGTCACTCGCCATCATGACTTTGTTCTCTACTTACTGCATTCTTGTAGGTACTCTGATCCTACTCGAGACCTGTAACTTTATTTACATGCCAATGGACAATATATACAGGTATATTGTCAATTTTCCTATTCGAAAAATCTAATTCCGTTGCTGCCGGTTATAGTGCGTACTGTGAGAAAAATTGGTTTTGAATTTAGGAAACTAATCATGGTAAAGGCTGGTATGATTACAAAACCATGACAATATAGAGAGTAAGGAACTGACCCCTTTTCCTTTTCAGAACAGGTGCATTGATTATTTGCAAAGACTGTTCTGTGTGACTTCACCTTGGTGAAAACATCGTTTTGTACCCTCTTAGACTACTATGGGAAATGCAAACTGGGCTTTAAATACGGGGGTTGCATCACTAAACTTCACTGACTAATGCGTCTCTCACTACTCAAAGTTATATTTGTATCTAACGGTTAAAACTGCTTATGCCTTCATACTTGACATTTATGCTTTTATTCTGTAGAAGTTCCACCATACAAGGATATTCTAGCCTGAAAGTGATTTTTCTGGGGATTGGAAATTAAAGAGACATTAGGATTTACATTAATTTTGTAGGTTTGAGGACTATAGGTAATTTGTGTTAGGGGTCCATAATCATAACTCGGATTCAGTCAAACTATTGAAATAGCCCCGTTTTAACTTAATCTGGAAGTCTGCTGTGCAAACAAAGGCCCAAATGTCACCTTGCATATACAGAGGGTGCGACACTTCCTAAAATGACTAAGATTCCTCAGCTTCAATGCATCAGATGAATTTTAATACAGAGATCTGTTATATCTTGTGCAGATTACAACAGAAATTCATTACTAAGGTACAAATTCACTGAAATTAATCCCACTGTGACCCCCTGATGCTGATCTGGAGAAAAGGGAAGGAGAGGAAACACAAGTTCCAGTTCTACCCTAATTAACGTACAAAATAATGCTTATCATTAACATATTAAACACTGTTGATGATAAGAAGAAAAATAATAAAAATAAGAGCATTCATGGTCTTAAGTTACTAATTAGATGTGTGCTTAAACATGTGCTTTTACATTTGTGTTGCAGTGAAGCGTGCATGTGCTTGAATAACAGCTTGTGGATATGCTGACCTAAACCACAAAATGTTTGTGCAGTATTTCACAGCACCCTTGAGGGATTCTGTCTTCTTCCATAAGGATATTTAATCTAATGCAAATTAAATATAGTACTGTGTGTAGATGAATGGACATCTTCTGCTGAAATCCAGCAGGAAATCTTCTGCATGTGACATGAGGTCTGACCTAGGATAAATACTGGGTAAGAACTATGAAAGGCAACTTTGGACATCAAGGAAAAAAAGTTTAAATCTCCACCAATTTGGTCATCTGAAGTCGCTATTTTAAGGTTAATGTAGTGTGAAACAGAGTATAGCATAACTAGTTATACAATGTAGCATTAAAAACCCCCATGTCCCTTCCCCTCCCCCAATTCACATTAATCTAACTTTAAAGGCAAACCACCATGGTCTCTCTTCACTCATGCAAATATTCAGCTGAGTGAAAGCTAAGTGGTATTTCTTGACAGGTGTCCTCAGGGAATTTTGGGCTACAACTACTGCACAAAATGAGTAAAACTACATTAACTGTAGAATGCATAATAATGGGAAACAAAAAGTCATCAACCAATGCCTAGAAAAAACCAGCAACTAATGTATTTATTTTTATTGTACCTGGCCAATAAGTATTTTGTTCAGTATACAATCTTGGTTCAAAGCCTATATTTAATGAACTATCTGATGTATTAGACTTAATTTTGAACTTGAACTATCAAAATTATATATTTGAACTTCTTGATTCAAATATACATCTCTAAGAGTGTCTGTAAAGGTGTTTTCACCACACCTCTGTGTCCCAATAGACTCTTCTATGTTGACAGTGAAACCATTACCTCTCTGCTTTCTAAATTTAAATGCCCTTTTTAATCATGATTTCTAGTTTTAGAAGCTCCAAAACAGCATTTTAGTGGATTTTCAGTGTAAGGTTTGGTTTAAGCTGACCGTGATATTGAAAATGTCTCCTGTCCTTTCCATTGTCAGACTGCAGTTTCCTGTGTGGTTACCTGTAGAAATGGGAGCATGTAGCTGCAGCTGCAAGCAGAGATTTATTTTAGGACAAAAAAGCACAGTATGGTCTAGGAAGTCTCTGGAAGTTAGGAATGCAATGATCTTATAAGGCAAAAATACAACTCCTCCTGAGGGGAAGAGGAGGGGCAGGCACTGATCTCTGCTCTGTGGTGACAGTGACAGGACCTGAGGGAATGGCCTGAGGTGGTGTCAGGGGAGGTTTGGGTTGGATATTAGGAAAAGGTTCTTCACCCAGAGGGTGGCCAGGCATTGGAACAGGCTCCCAGGGGAGTGGTCACAGCAACAGGCAGAGTTCAAAAAGCATTTGGACAATGGTCTCAGGTAGATGCTGTGACTCCTGGGGTGTCCTGTGTGGGGCCAGGATTTGGACTCGATGATCCTTATGGGTCCCTTCCAACTTAGTTTATTCTGTGATTCTGTAAAACATAGAATGGTATGGATGTCCTTGAATATTTGCATTGAATTTTTCAGATGCCTTTTTTTCAGAACCAATTTAATCTAGTACTCATGGCCATAATAAACTCTGAGCTGGGATAGTTTTAACCACACACATAAAAACCAATTAACAAACCAACAAACCAAAAACCTCCAAACCCAAAACCAGACACAATGCCTCTCCCTCCTGTTGAAACACTCTCAGAACCTAATAGCAAAAAACCCCCAAGCCATGTAAAGGAGGCTTAATAATGACAATCAGTAGAATTTACCCAGATATTAAATAGATGATAATTTTTGTGTTCTGACCTCTTAATTCTGACATTTTAAAATAAAGACAAAATTAAGAAATAAAGACACTATTTGAAATTGATCCCTATTGCTTTAGTTGCAATTCCGCTGAAGCCAATAAAGTTCTTTCTGCAATGATTTGGGCTTGGAGTGCAGTTATATTCTTTCGTCACAATGTAATTTTTGTCTGTTTATTTGTGTTTACTTTGTTTTAATTTCCTCTTTAGCCTTTATAGATTTTATTTTTAAATAAACTCTGCTCTTCATAGGGACATCTGCTTGTTCTGGCTGGCAATGTGTCCCAGTGATGATGATTTTACTCTATCAGTTTCTAGTTCTGGAGTGGAATATTAATATTAGCGAATAACAGTGTGCATACAAGACAGCATAATGAAGAGGAATGGTGTGAGGACAAGCAGCACATTGTAATGAGCCTCAGTTGTAAAAAATCATACACTACTGCTGTAATACGAGATGGTATGCACAGGTGATTCATGAAGAAATGATCAATTAATAAGTCTTTGCAATAACAGAGTGCACAGAAATGGGAAATCAGCAAGACTCTTGGGCTTACTTTAAAAAGGAAAGGCATTCTTCACAGAATAACATACCATATTGTACATTTTTATGTACCTCATTATTAATCTCCAGCTGGTGAAAAGCATATATAGAGAGATAGGTATATGCATATATAAAAATATTATACAAAATGTATTGATGATAATAAAGTTATCAGTGTTAATTTTAACCATCCACATAAAACACCAATAACCAAATAGCATTTGGATACCTGCAGTTACTGAAATAGATTAGAGAAGAAATGTATATAACTTCACTTAAAGAAGGTGATAATGAAGTTTCTTGATTTTCATAGGAAATGAGCAATGAGCTACTTCAGACAGCAGCCATGCCTGCTCATTCCATGGGGAACGGGCCATGGGAGTTTTATGTGACACGATGGTAGAGCACTTCAGGGGTGTGTGAAGGGGGAGTGTTAATAACTAGATGATTCCAAATTAATAGCTCACTAAATCAGACATGAAAATGGCAGTGAAGAAGCCACAGCAAAAATTAGTAGGAAAACTTCTAGCTTACCATGTTTTATTTTCTCTATACCAAAAAAGACCATGTTTGCAGGAGCAAAATAGAGCTTTAAGTAGAACAAACTTGTTTGCTTTGTTCATTTTTATAATAAAACAAAGACTCATCTCACCCAATGACTGTATTTTTAATCATTATTATTTTTAATTTGCCCGCTGTCTCCACTCCAAGTAATAAGGACAGCTTTAGATATTTGAAGAGTTAGAAGCAAGCTGCACGCAGTATATCTGGTTGCTGCAGAAAACCCCTATTTGGTAAGGCTTGCCACAGAGCATATGCTATGCTTTTTTTCTGCTCTGGCATTTGAAATAAATAGTATGTTTATTAACTAACGTAAAATTTAGGGCTTTGGGTGAATGTTTGTTCTGCCCATGCTGAAAGGATCACTAGCCAAAAGAAGGTTTTATTCCACTTCATATGTGACATGAATCTGTAGTTTTGTTTCAGAATCCAGTCCTAGGCTACAGGTATAATGAAAACATGTGATAGTACCATAATTATTCTACATGTAAATATGTCTCAATTCTCTTTAGAAACTTCAGCAGCATCCTACTGATTTTATTAGAATCTACTTTTGGCCACAAAGTTGGTTGAGTTAGAGCTTTCTATTCAATCACTAGGAAGAAATGATGGCCCAGTAAGGAAATATAGAAGAGTTTCTGATATTTTACATATATTTAGATTATAAAAAGGGAAGAAATCAAATCAAGACCAAAACCATTCCCACCCCCGCCCCCCCCAAAAAAAGGAGGTGTGCTGGGTTCTGCTGCATTTCAAGTACAGCACTCTTACTGAAGTGGGCTGGAGTTTGGCATCTGCATATACTGCCTGATGAACCAGGGGGTTGAAGCAGAACACTTTTTGTAGCTTTTGAACAGATATTTCTTCTCCTTTACTTCCTTCTACTTTGTTTCAGGGAGCACTTCAAATGATAAGCTAGCATTTTAAATTGCTGATGTGCTTTTTGCTCTGTAATATGAAATAGGATAAATCAGCCAAAAGGCATTGTGTAAATTTGAAGTTCTGAGGAAATAAGGTTTTTGGAATTAATTGTTAGATCCTTGTGTTTCCTTCTGAGTTGTAGGCTTTCTCCCTTGCTTCTATGTCTGGTGAAGGCCAAACACAGCCTTCTTATAAGGGCATGAATGCATGAAAATGGCAAGATAGGCTACCTTGGAATTTGGTATGCAGATGAAGCAGGTAGTATTGTCCTTGTTTCCTGTTCTACTTTCATTGCCAGTCTGCTTCTCTAATTTGGTAAAACAATTAATTGAGAAATATATTCTATGCCTAGTGAATTTTATGGAAAATACTTTTTTTTTTATTGCAGTAAAAAACATGTCTGTAATTGCTGAAATTAAAAAACAAACAGCAAATTTTCTCATCAGTTTCATCTCTATATGCATGCAATTTAAGTTATCTTTAATGTTATAAATGTATTTATTGACAATATTTTTTACAATCATTTGTAAAACAAAGAGAAGGCAAGCTATAAGCCCTAGATGTATCACTGATAAAATGTGATCTCAAAGTGACCAGGCTATTCTCAATGGATACAAGATTATGAATATCAGATGGTATAAGTAAAATACCCAAATATATTTTCTCAAAGTAGTTTATCAAGCTGCCACTCATTCTTTAAAGTAATTTCTGGTACTATGTACAATATAATGGCACTGACAGCATTTGAATTTGTTTGAGTTGTGGTTCCAAGTCACAATTTCGATACAGTGCAATCAGAGCTGACTTTTTTTTTTTTTTTTAATATGTGTGGTCTTTTCCTCTTAAAGGGAATTATTTGACTGACTTATTTGCTGGGGTTTTTTTTGGTTGGTTGATGTTGTTGTTGTTGTTGTACTGCCTGTTAAACCTTCCTTAGTATTCCTTTGAACTTGTGGAATGATTTTAGTCACATTTAACAAAGTATGAAGTGATCTTAAAGAGAAAAAAATTCCGCATGGCTAGAGGAAAAAAGACCTGAATGTGTGCTACTGGGAAGCAGAAGTTGCTGCTTTAACTTAGGATAATACTGGACATTTAAGTACCTAGAACAGAGACTCACAAGAAATAAGACTCTCCAGTTTTGTATTAATCTTTAGGGTTTAATTGCAATAAATGCATGTGCTTGCCTGTGCTATAAACATCTCTCCCTTACCAACAAAAAACATACATGAGTTTTAAAGACATTTTCTCTTCCCAATTTGAACATCTAACTAAAAATAACATCTTGCTGAAATTTCCATCTTAATGATAATAGAATTTGAGGTTAATTAAGGTTTCTGGAATGCCAACTACATTCTCACGTGTCTGTAGAAACTGAAAACAGCAACGCACCTCTTTTATTAGACATGCTAAGGAGTTAAGTACCATGAGAGGAGTGAACTCACGCTAGAATTGTAGATTCAGGTCTACGCTAGATGGCACTTGAGGCTCCATTTATTCACAATGTGTTGAATTGCAGCAGCTGGAGCTTTGGTTCTTAACATTTTTGTGTCTGTTTGACATGCGTCATTAGTAATTCTAAAATGAGATTTAATAATTCTCACACAAGCAGTAAGCAGGGAATAAATATTTCATATTGTAACACATATTAAAAACATTTTGGCATCCTACATATGCCTCTGGAGTAGCTGTGGCATCCTTATGGAAGTCCTTCTGTGTATTCTAGAAAAACTATTGCTTAAATAGCATTCATAATTGCCCTCAGGCAATTTTCACACACTTCCCAGATTAGTCTCATATCACCTCTTGTTAGCTGGAGGTGATTTAAACAAACAGCCTTGGAGTGTGGGCACACAGCACATCTGGGGCAGTGATAACGTCTGTCAGAATGAAAGCTTGGCTCACACTAATAGCATCTTGGAAGCACACATTTAAACAAAGAAGGTTGCTTTGGTGGAATCTGAAAATATGTGAATTTCAAATACTATCTCTTTTTTGGTTTTTCCCCCTTTTTTTGATTGCAAGGCTTTCTTCTGTTTTTCTCTGTTGCCCTATTTTCAGTGGTGGTACTGCACAAAGTGTGGCAACTGCTTATGCTGGAGTGAAAGGACAGAACGTTTTCTCCAGATTTGCTCTTCAGTACTGACCAGCTTGCCCTTTTGACACACACACATGAAAAGAGCTCTTTATATTTCTAATGCATTACTACTAGACACAGTAAAAGTAATACTGCTGTACATGCAATTCCTGAGTCTGCAGAGGAAAAATGTGATGAAGGGTAAATCAGAAAACAGTTGTTTTTGTCCAGTGGAAGCAGAATGCTGTGGATAACCCTATGAAAGGGCAGGTCTGGTGCTCTGCAGACTGAGGGATGGTGGTGGAGCAAACCGTCTCTTTCTTTCGGAGATTGTGACTGTGCTTTTTCTGTAGGTGCTTGCAAGCTCTTTTTTGTTTTCACCCTACGTGAGATCTTTTATACATGTGGGATATACATTCTTAATACAATCTTAGAACAGGGTAGGACAGAGCTTACGAGTCCCCGGGGGCTGTACCCCTTCAGTGGCTGATGGCTGGTGATCCGTGTGCGTGGCCGGGCTCCGGCACTGCTCCGCGGGCTCTGCCGCACCCTCTGCCCATGCCCTGCCCAAAACCATCACCTGCAGTCCCTGCACCCACATCACACCGGGACACACCTGCCCCTGCTTTCTTCTTTGTAAGCCTGCTGGGGGCCTCCCTGTGCCTTAATCATCCACAGGCTTAATGGCAGGAGCCATTCATTTTCCACAGAGCTGGCTCTTAGAAGTGCTGAGCACAATTCCAAGGGAAGTTAATGACAATGTTCAGCACTTAGCGGTTCCAAAATATCACATCCCACATATGATGAGCAGTTGTTTAAAGGCAGTTATGCTTAGTAAGAGGAATAAACAGCCTTCAAGGTGAAGAACTGTACTTTGTAGATGACTCTTAAAGCAAAATTTCTAATGGTGAGTTAGATCAAGCTTTTTGTGGAGCATTAAATCTCCTTTATTAATAAAGAAATCAATTATCACACTCCAGCAATTTACCATTAACATTCGTTCTGCATCACTTGAAATGTTGAACAGCCATAATCATAAGCAAAGAATTGAAACAAAGAAAAGCTGTCCCCTAATTCCCCAAATAATGTTTTAATTAAATTTCCCACAAAAGGATAGCATTCACATAACATAAAAGGTAACATAAATCTCAGGATCTTTAGCTGTTGTCTTAGACATTAGCATTTTACTAGTTATTGTTGACATAACTCCTATTTGTCAGGCACATGTTTTAAAAATGCACAGTTATCCTACTCTAGACAAGGACTTAGTCAGTATAATAACATCCCAAGATGTGCCCCATAGCCTCTGCCAGGGAGCAAGGGAACCTGCATGCTTCGCTTTGATCTACAAAGCACACACACTTCAGCTGGTTAGTATTCCTGAAGATGAGCATGTTAATATAGCATTCTTCAGAAACAATACACGTCTCACTGAGACATCACAGCATGCTTTCAAATTGGGAAGGGGCAGGATTCTTATGAGGCAATGAGACAAAAGGCTAAAGTGTGCATATGTGCCACTGCATGTCCTACGTCAGAGTCACAAGGCAGGAATAAATGTTTAGAATTGAATATGAGAGGTTTTATCTATTAATTCTTTAAAGTATGCTCTATCCACCTACGTTGGAAGCACAAATCATGTTTTAATGCCTATTAATTGATAACAGAGAACTGTAAGATTCTTTTAGACTTATGCTAAGCAAGTTCAAGGTTTTGCCAGTAAGAAAACTTTGCAAATGTTCAGTCTAAGTTTGCACTGGTGCTTTCACACCATTAGTCTTGCAAAATACTGCCTTGTGCTTCCTTGAAAATTCTTCATTCTTTCTGGTATTCACATGTCCTTTTTGTTAAACACTTGTGAAAGCTTATGCAATGCTGACTTTTCTATGCATGGTTTGATTAGACCAAGGTCATACAAAGCTGTCACTTTCTTAAGCATCTTACCAAAATGAAGTTTGCATCAATGACATTTTCTTCTTTCATTTTAAATAAATAATGACAAGACTCTTTCCAGCTGGCCTGCTGCTCAGTGTTGGCAGATACTCTTTGTTGCACAGTTCTGTTTCCCAGTGGAATCAACAGCAGGATATGTAGGTGTAGTCTGGGTTCACTTTGCTGTTCTTGGTTCTGGAACAGACCATCACAAACATGTTTCAGGACTCTTGCCCCCTATTCCATGACACATTCCCAGAAAGTATAGGGATCTTAAATTGTGTATAGATAAATTAAAATGAAGTATGAATCTTCCTTCTACGTGTCACAGCTTCCACTTTTACTGGCACAACCACGGCAAATAACATCTTCCACTAGGTGTTGTCAAGGATTAACTTTTACTGGGGATGCAGGGATAAAATCCTTGGAAGCTTTCATATTACAGCCCCAGTGGGAAACTGATAACTTGCTGTTAATTGGTGTATTCGGAGAAACAAGTTTTGAATGGCTTCAGAGGAAAATTATACAAAGCACATAGGATCATTCAGTCCTGCTCTTAACATGAACATTTCTACAGAAAACAGTGAATAACACTAGCACAAAGTTTGACTCAGTGTTTCAGACTTTAAACTTCAACTTCAGTGTCGTGTTTTTCACTCAGTAATATGCAAGCCCCTAAATACTGCATGTCTCTGGCCCCCAAAGGGATTTTAAACTATTTCTGCCAGTGCAAGCAATCTAAGAAACAAACAAAAAAAAATACCTGTTGCAGAACTTGAATTAACACAAATGTGCTCTAAAGACACTTCCTGTGTTTGACAGAAGCAACACAGTACTGAATTGCATAATAATATAGGAATTCTAAATATATTTACTCTTCCTGTGCCAGAGGATTTGATGCAATAAAGTTCTCTATTGAGATAATATGATAATTCACATGTTGTGAACTGTGGTGCAGGACAGCTATGGTTTAATACTATATTTTTGTATTTTAATTCTTCCAAATTTTATGTGTGATTCATGCACATGTATAAAAGAAGAGTGAAAAGACACTGAGCAAAAGCACTCAAGTTTTGTCTTGTGCTGGCAGCATGAGGTGCCTAAGGTGGGAGCACGGCCCCTGTAACTCGCTTGCACAGTTCGTAGAGAGAGTGAGAGAGAAGCTTTTCCCAAGGGTGATTCAGAGGTTAAGTGAACAGAGCTGCAGTCTGGACCTGACTCTCTCTGTTCCATAGTGGAAGATCCTGAGGCAGTCTGCTCCTGATTTAAAAGGTTGGATATGATGATGGCTTCAAAAGGAAGTGCATCTGGACCTTGCAAGATGTCGTTGTTTTTTGGTTTTTTTTTGTTGTTGTTGTTGGTTTTTTTTTTGTTTTTTTTTTTGTTGGTTTGATTTTTGATAGTTTCCTAAGGCAAAATTTTGTTTGTTAACTAAATTATGGGAAGCAACTCTGAGAATCACAACATGAAAATTTGTTTGTCCATTATACAGAGAGGCAAAAGCGTTCAGTGTTAGAAAAATGCTCTGGATCTGAATTTAGTTCTTTCTCAATCTCATTCATATTTATATTGTCAGCTATTGTGACTCCTACTATGATCACCTGCTCCTATAAATTACACATAATTGTAACACACTATGGGAAAAGGAACAATGAATGTTGCTATTTCCAAAAGTTTTTTAGTCAATCAGTTCGTGGCAACTGACCTCATCCCTCTTCTTGTCAAATAGACCTTCTGACATTTGCTTATGTGTAACAGTTGACTGAGGATTTAAATATTTGCATTTATTCTTACATTTGTTTTATCACCTTATTTATCCTTCTAGTTTATTCTCAGAGCAGAAAATATTTTTTTTAACAAAATGAAAATTCAAATAAATAATTTTAAAATGTTATTTTTAAACATGTGTATGCAGGGCCGAGGAAGTGTTTGCACCACTGTGTTTGGCTCTGATGAGGGCACACCTCGAGTGTTGTGTCCAGTCTTGGGCCCCTCACTTCAAGAAAAACTGAAAGGCTGGAGTGTGTCCAGAGAAGGGCAGCAGGGATGGGGAAGTGTCTAGAGGATGTCATATGAGGAGTGGCTGAAGGAGCTGGGGGTGTTTACCCTGGAGAAAAGGAGGCTCAGGGGTGACTTTATCACTCTCTGTAACTGCCTGAAAGGAGGCTGTAGCCAGGGCGGGGTCTGCATCTTCTCACAGGTAGCCAGTGACAGGACAAGAGGACACAGTCTCAAGTTGCACCAGAAAAGGTTTAAATTCAATACTAGGAAAACTAGGAAAACTTTATTTACTGAACAGAGTATCAAGCATTGGAATGGGCTGCCCAGGGAAGTTGGTGAAGTCACCATCCCTGGAGGTGTTCAAGAAATGACTGGGTGTGGCATTCAGTGCTGTCGTTTAATTGACAATGTTCTGTTCATTCAGAGGTTGAAGTCTATGATCTTGGAGGTCTTTTCCAAATTTAATGATACTGTTATTCTCTGATGGAAATTAATGCCACTTTTTCTCTTAGAGTGTGTTCTAACAAGGACTAAAGTCCTTGTTTGAATCACCCTTGTTCGAATTGATGTCCATTCACTGATTTCAAATAACATAAAATACTTTTTAAGTTTTAAAGGGTAAGTGTTACAAAACCAAATAAAATCTTTGATCCTTTCATGTTATTCTCATGGAAAGGAGACTTTTGATATCTTAGATATCTTCTGCCATCAGACTCTTAAATATTTGGGGAAAAACATATAAGAAGTGATACCGTTTGAATGTAATTGTAAGTAAATCAATAGTGGGTTTAGTGGAATATTTCACATGAACAAGATATGAACAATCATCCCAGGGTTACTAAATTAAACTGTCACAATCAATTTTATCACAGTGGAATCTGTCTAAGGTCCAGCGGAAAACTGTTTGTTTATGAACATTGAAATCTGTATTTACCTTGGCCTGTGGTTAAATTTATCTTCCCTGAGGAAGGGAGTAATGCTTGATAATGCATTTTCCCCTGAAATGCAGCATAGCTAGGTAAAGCCAAAACACAGTACTAGCACTAGACTGGCATACTTTAGGACACTAAATGTATATGTAGACAAAAATCAAGGATTAAGAAGATTCCATCTTTATAGGATTAGATCTACATTCTACCTAAATTCAAGGAAGATGCAGTTGAAGGAATCTTAGAAATCTCTGAAAGAGCAACCTCTAAAAAGTCTTCAGCTCTAGGCTGATATTCTTTCTGGTAAAGGAAGGGTTAATCCATCAAGAAAAGAAAACATCAGCCCCTACTAGTGTTTCTTTAGTGTACAGAATTCAATAGCTAACAGCTATTTCTTTCAGTCTTGGTTGGCAGGCTGCCTCACTGGGGAGTAGGAGATCCTCTATGAATTCTGTGGGATTTATTTCATTTCAAATATGCCTTGCCATATGTGTTTTAGGATGAAAAAGAGTCAAATGCTTGGTGAAATCAAGGGATGCAGGATTGTTTTTTGGTGGGTGGGTTTTTGTCTTTTAATTTTCTGTGAAGGCTTTAATCCTAGAGGAGTATGTTGAGGGAGTTGGTATATTGGCCACTATTTTTAAGGACTATAAATCATGGACTGGGAAAGACTAATAATCTTGAGGAAGAAGAAATAAATGTCTTGAAAGAAAGCTTTACTATTGCCTCTGTACAAGGTCAACAATAAAAGAAAGTGGTGAGCAGATATTCTCTTCTCTCTCGGGTGCTATTCCAGGAGCACACTGATATTACTAATATGATATTGCCTATCAGTAATTGTTTTAGGGAAAAATCCACAAAAATTCGTAACAAAACATTGCACTTCTTCAATAAAAACAAAAAAAAAGTGCAAATCAGAGGCTCAGAGTCCAAAAGGCTCCTGAATAGCATAATACATCAAATAATTAACTATCAGTTCTCTGGGTGTGATCCCTAGGTTGCAAATGGGTCTAGTTTAGTTATTATTTCTAAGTTCAAAAAGTATATTGGACAGCAATCTTAGGGACTTCTGCAGGCAGTTGTTGGAAGAATTAGTCAAAATGATCTTATGAAACAGAGCCCTTGAAATTATTGCGTCAAAGCAACTCAGAAGAAGATCTCCCCTTGATTTCCACTTTGATGCTTCTGGATCTATGTTTTCAGTTTCTTGAAATATCAATGATTTGCACTCTTGCAGCTGTAGCACAGGAAGGGGCTGGTCTGTGAGCAGAACTTGTGCTGCCTCATTTTCTCTTGCTTTCAGCTATGAGCTTGTCTTCCTCCTCTTCAATGTAGAAAGCTAATGTAGGGGAGAAAACCAGAGTTCTATTACCCAGCTCTCAATTTTTAGAATTGCAGTAAATAAGGAAAGGGATTTAAAGGTTAGTTCCACCCAATAACTTTACAATGTATTGATACGTAGCAGTCAGATTTGAGTGTGGCAAACAAATTAACCAACTAAACTAAGCCCTAAGTCTGATTTTCCCTGAATAGAAAAATCAGTCAGGAAAAGAGAAAATAGCATGGAGACCTCACAGCAGCCTTCCAGCATCTGAAGCAGGCATGCAAGGAAGCTGGAGAGGGACTCTTCATCATGAACTGTACTGACAGGATAAGGAGTAATGGGTTCAAACTGAACAAAGGGATATTTATGTTAGATATATAGAAGAAATTCTTTACTGGGGAAGTGAGAGGTACTGAAACAGGTTGCCCAGAGAAGCTGTGGATGCCTCATCTCTGGAAGTGTTCAAAGCCAGGTTGGATGGGACACTGAGTAATCAGGTCTAGTGGAAGGTGTCCCTGCCCATGGCAGGGGAGTTGGAACTGGATGATTTTTAAGGTCCCTTCCAACTCAGCCCATTCTATGGTTCTACGGTTCTATGGTTCTATGGTTCTATGATTCCATGGTTCCATGGTTCTATGATTCCATGGTTCTATGGTTCTATGATTCTATGGTTCTTTGGATCCGATTCTATGATTCTGTGATATAGGTAATTTAAAATAATGGAACTATTATGAGAATAGAGAGAGACGAAGGAAGTATATAATGTTTTATTTTTTCTTTCATTCCAGGGCCTGGTTTAGGTCTGTCAAGATTAATTTATGAAGATATTTTAGACTTCTTTTTTGATTGAAATAGCATCTGAATTTCCTCTTTTGATGAGTTTTATTTTCTTTTCCTGGTGATTCTTTAAAGAAAAATGTAAAGAAATTACATAGTTTTTTTATTCAATGTATAGAACTTACATTTTACAATGAGACATTTACATGAATCTATGTGGACTAGCATTTTTGAATTTCCCTACACACGCCTCAGCGAGTTTATGTATTACCAAATTTACAGAGATTGCCGAATCCCTCAAAATATTTATCAATTTCCAGTTGACATAAAATGTTTCAGGCCACTAACTAATTTGACTTTGAAGAATTCAAATCAGATGATCAGATTTATGAGTGATATTCTGGTTTCCAGCCATTCTAGAAGAAACAGATGACAAAGGTCTAAGGTAGGGTTCAGTGGTCCCTTTGGTCTTCAGAAATGAACTGTGACTTTGGTGGATCCTGGTTGCAGGGTGGAGGAAGGACCACTTCTTTATTTTTTCCTCAATATGTGATTCAAGGATGCATTCTTTCTTTCCTCCTATGCTCCTTCCAAAGAAAATCAATTACTACTGTAAATAGGCCCTAAAGTTAGGAAATTGCTCTTAGTTATTAACTACCTGTTAGCTTCCCCTGCTCTCTACTGCTAACAAAACTACTTAAGGGATCTGAACAATATAAATCAAAATCTTATAATTAATTTTAGTTATGTCTTTGGATGTGCATGTATTGTATTAACAAAGCTGTGCTGCTGAACTCCATTTAGTTAACTGAGGATCACATCCAAAAAAAAGGAATAATTGTTTCTGAGATTGTTTTGCAAGCTTTGTAAAACCAAGTTTCCAACTTTGAACACCCAAGCTGGTATTTTTTCTCAGCAGAGTTCTCAATATCTAGGGAAAAATATGAACTAAATGGTTTTTTACAATAAAAATAAATCTTACATCAGGAGATCAAAATAAGGTATTATCAGAAAGTTGATCAAAATGTAATAATTAAAAGGCAATAGTAGTAATAGCAATAAATGATGATAAGTATTCTGATTTATGAGTTAAAATTACATAGAATCATAGAAGTGTTTAGGTTGGAAAAGACCTATACAATCATTGAGTCCATCCATTAATTCAGCACTGCCAAGCCCACCCCTAAACCATGTCCCTAAGTGTCACATCTGCACATCTCTGAAACACCTCCAGGGCTGGTGACTTAACCATTACCCTGGGCAGCCTCTTCCAGTGTGCTAATAAGTCCACTAAAGGCTTAAAAAAAAAAAAAAAAGAAATAATGAAGATTCCTTATGCCATGAAAGCATCTGGTGGTAGCAGTAGGGAAGAAGGATCTCTGAGGGACTGTCATGCAGGGCAGTACAACTTGGGCTCTGACTGTCAGGGAGGGATTAGCTTGTCAGCTGGAAATGGGGAATATGCAGGCACTGGATACAGAAATCTGCATATGGGCCAGAAGGAGATGGGGCTTTGTGGGTTAGTAGCAGTTTGAGAATGTGGATAATTCAGAGCTGTAGAGCTGCTTGCCTCTATTCATTCTGTGTTTGAGGAAACAGCACTTTAGGTATTTTGTTCAAATAAATAAAGTTACATGAAAATGTATCTTTGACTGATGTCTGCAATTTTCTTACTCCAATTGAACTAACCTTTCAAGGCCCCAAATTACAACCTATGGGCTTAGGTCAGAGGAGCAATGGCATTTTTTTTATCATTGCATTTGCATTTCATGTAATGTACCAGTTCTGAAAGGAATGGGCTTTATTTCTTCCAACATGAAATTATATGAGCTTTAATAACTATTTTTTTCCTGTTCCCTATCCATACAAACTTATGGTAATAAAGCTGCACAAATGTGGTAAAGTACTTCTTTATGGATTAAATCCTCTCTCTCTCTACCTCTCCAGGATGAAAAATCATCAAAACTGCTAGAGGTTTGACCTGCTGCTTCTCTTACTTTTTCAGCTTTGAAATGTGTACTTGCCAAGTGAATTGAAGAAGTGGACATATTTTGTAAGCTGTCATTCTGTATAGAGATTTACAGCTTTCCATTTCTATTTAGAATTAAAGAATAATGCTGTAGCCCTTTCCTGAAAAGACCAATAAAACCAAAGTGATGCACCCAGTATATAATGAGAACTAAATGGAGCTTTCAAAATCACTGGTAGCTATGCATCTCTGTCAAGCTGTCATTTATCACACAATCAAGCCTCGAGCAGAAACCAAGCCTCAAAGTGGCATTACAAAAACATGCTCTTGAAGACTTGCTGAAAAGTTTTCAGAAGAACATTGTCAGAAAAGCTTTACTTCATTTACTTCTTGAAACTGCATAGGTACTATCTAGTGGGCAACATTTCTCGGACAAGTATCAAAAATCATAGCTTCTACTCCATGTATGAATTTTAATAAATGTTTAAATTATATTTTCCAATCATTATGGTATTTTAACACAAATTGCTCATCAGTAATCCAAGATTTTTTTAGAGCTATTATAATGTATCTCTTCCTATACAACAGTAAAACATCTGGTTTTACATAATCATGTTGATTAAAAAGAACCTCTGAAAGTCATCTAGTCTAGCCTTCCTCTTGAAATAGAACTCCCATGAACACTAGATCAGCCATGACTTTGTTAAGGTGCATCTTTGAAACCTGCTGGGATAGAGATCCCGGTTCTTCTAAGTCACAGTGCCACACCACACTCCTGGTGAAGACGTTTTTCCTGAAATCCAATCTGAGTATCATAAACAGCAGCGTGTGGCTTTGGCCTTTGTTGTTGCATCTGCCACTTCATCATCTCTGCCATTCCTTTCAAGAAGCTGTAGTTTGTTATTAGGAGGACCTTGGTCCCTCTTGTCATCAGATTATGTGAGCTAAGCTTCCTCAACCTATTCCCTCATGGTCTAAATCCCTTACATAGTGCCTTCCCGTGGACCTTCTCCAGTTTCTCCACACCCATCTTTAATGGAAGAAGAACAGGATGATAACTTCTTTCAGTCTTCTTTCTATCCTTTCTCTCACGCAGTTCAGTAGGAAGTGTGTGTTATGGAATGAGAATGCACTTTTATTGCCTTGTGTTCAACGTGGTGTCCACAGCAGTGTCAGCAGGGTGCTCCCCTCACCCTACACCGTGGTGTGGAGTTATCCCATCCCAGGTGCAAAAGTGGGAGCACCTCCTTATGGAACCTCACAAGGTTCCTGTTGGCCCAGTCTCCACATCCATCCATGTCATACAGAGTGGATGTTCAGACATGTTGCTGAATCACTTTCCCCCCATTTGGTAAAACCTCTCTAAAATTTGTCATGTCTGTTATTACCAAACCACTGATGACAATATCAAAGAGTGCAGGAGTCATATTGGGCTCTGTGGTACCCTGCACATCCCCAGCCACCAGTAACCAATTGTCATTGGCTCTATGAGGGATAACACTGCAGTGAACACTCAGTGCTCTCTGGTTCTTTTGAGATTCAGAGGGCTTAATAGGAAACTTATTTTCAGTTTACAAGAATATTTTTAAAACCTTTCAAAAGCTACAAAAGCATTTCAGAATTTGGTAGAAAACTTGTTCCAAATAATAATATTAATACCTTTAAGGCCGTCAAAATATTCTAAAGACAAAAGAAAAGTAGCAGGAGTTTTAAAATTTTTCAAGTAAACCACTTTTTTTTGTTGTTGTTTTTACTTTAGTCTTTCAGGGGCAGCTATTGCCAGTCCTGCCCACAATTATTTCTGCCTGCAGTTTAACTGATATTGTCATCTTGCCTTACAATTATTTCTGCCTGCAGTTTAACTGATTTAGTCATCTTGCCTTATGATTTGTCAGACATCTAAAAGTAACCTAAATTGCGGGAAAAAAATTATTTCCACAAAATTAGAACCCACACAAGAAAAGAGCAAATCAAGGTCATCTTTCCCTTTTAATTCTAACAGGTACTCTTCAATTTATTGCTATTAAATAACTTCTTGTGTAAATAATATGTATGAATCTTCACATGCATCTACAATCTGAGTGTTCATAGGTTAAGTACAAACAACTTTAATAGAGTAGTACAGTAAAATTCAATGCAACACATTTATGGGGATTTCTATGATGGGGACTGTAACATAAAAAATATTGTATAAAGCAGGTTGAAAAACAGGAAGTAAGTTTTGTTTTCATCCGTCTTTCAGTCACTTCTTTTCTGACACTCCAAATGCTGTCAAATTCCCGATCTAGAAATCCATTTTGACTACTTTGGAAAACCTTCATTAACCTCACAGAGGAAGAGAGTCCAAATGATGACTCTTAGAGGAGTTGAATGGTGTACTGTGATGTCTCTAGGCAATTCTGTCCTCTCTTGTTTGGATCCCTACTTGAAAAAGAATATAGAACTATTATACACAAGTGTGGCCTTCTGTAGAAATAGGCCTGCAGCATATTCATTATCACCTTTTGACTGTCTATATCTCTGTTCTGCAATTTTTTACCAAGGATAATTGATATCTGAACACTGCTTGGGATCCTGAATAATTTATTCACCTGTGTAAAGGTACTGCTTAGTCCTCAGACTTGCACCAGAGTGCAAATATGTCACCTAAACATCAGAAAATAGCAACACAACTTGAATCAATTTGGCTTAGATCTTCTCTTTTCTCTGAATAGAATAATGCCCCTGGAAGCTGGAATGAACACTGCAATTCAGCAAGGCCTTTAATGTGATCTATGCTACTTAAGATCCCTGTGCTACTGGCAAAGGTGGTAATGAGAATAAGCTTTCAAGTTCACTGCCAGCTGGACTTGCGTCTGGCATCTCTGAAGGCAATGATACAGAGGGTTCTGTGTGCTTTAAAACAATGGGCACTGCTTCTACATATAGCACACAACTATTTCTCCCTTTAGCAGTTAAACCTCCATTGACCAACTTCAGCTGTTATTTGCTTGCCTTTAAAGATGATAGAATGCTGTTAAAGTCATAAAGATAGTATGTTGGCTACAAACAAAAGTAGTGGAAAAACAAAGCAAAGGAACACTTCTGAAGTGGTCCAAATTTCTTTTACTTCCTCTCTCACTTATTCCTGATAGAAAAAAATAAACTTTTAGAAGGAAACTCATACATCTCTTTCTTTTCCTATTTTTTTTTTTAGTATAAACCATTAAATTGTGTGACTAGTAACAGTCGACTAAGCTTTTAACAAAGTGATATAATCTTTCTAAAATAAACACTGGCAGTGTACCAGCTCCAAACATTGTTCAGTTAAAAGACAGGAAATGCAAGCATAGACAGATAAAACTGGGTCCAAATATTGCTGCATTTTTCACTTGTTTAAAAGAAAATTTAAGGCTCCCTATTCTTTCTGCTGCATCAAAGACAAATCCAAACCTGCAGGAAGACCCACTGCCATGTAAGAAATTGAACTAGATGTTAACCTTGTTCAATTTTTGATTTGTTCCTCACTGCTGCCTTTTCCAATGCCTAACCAATGTGCTGCCCTGAGGCAGCACAAACATTATACTCATGGCCTTGACAGATGCTTTATTTCCCAGAAAGGTGAGAAATCCAGTAGCCAGGTAATGATGTGAGTCTCTTATACTTTTTATGCCAGAATGTCATTTACTTATACTTTAGTGTCTTCATTCCTCTATATTGTAGGAATAGCAGGGATGATATTTAAATTATTGCTTTCTAGGCCTCTTGTTTTGCCAGCTTCTCTGTCCTGGGGAGACCTTTGCATGTTCTCCCTCCTACATTACTCATATGAATCTCACTTGAATTAGAAAATTCTCATTTGTATTTCATTTGAATATAGAAAACTTTTGATTGTGAGTGAAAGAATATGAACTGCACTTTTTGCAACATACTTGTGTATTTGCGTGTCTTATCTGCCTAATCTGAGGAAAGCACAGTAAAGTGTACTATTAACCACAAAAGTATCTCATGTGTCAGCAGCCTGTGTGGAGAGATGGCTGGTGCTGCCCAGAAGAATAGTAATAGCATTTTTAGTCCAAAATATGGTATGTGTGTGCAATAGACAGCTTTTTGAAAACAATTAGCAAGAACCCAGGGGAAAAAAAGTACTCTTATATGTGGACAAAATATAAAAATTACAGACTAGTGTTAAAAAGAGAAAATAATTCAACATAATAATAGTGAGATCCTGAATAAGAATGTGCAGCTCTCACACTAATTTCTCTAAAAGCTGTTGACACAGGACAAAGCAGAAAAAAAGTTGAGTCTGTATGTAAAGCACAAAGGGAATAAACACAAAGATAATTCATAGAGAAGCACAAAGAAAACATGGTGATAAAGGGGGCAAAATATCAAAATCTGTGCAGAAGAAAATTTAAAGCTGTGATGTCAGTATGAAAATGCAAAATTGTGAAGTTATGGAGAAAACTGTGATGGAAAATGCCCTGCCTCTAGGTTAATTATAGCCTAAAGACCATTATGTCAGAGGAGACAGACAAGAAAAGAGAAGGAAAGCAATTCATAACATTGAGGACACAAGCAATTAGTTGAAGGATAAAATTTTGCATAAATGCAAGTAGTGCAGAAAAATAAAATGTTTGTAGAGTGTGAAGTAGCACAAATTATTTGGACAAGTTAGCAGAATAAAAACAAACAGGTAATTGAAGGCCAGGTAAGAATGGTGTATGGATGATTGCTCTAGCCTGAAACACCTTTCTCAGTTCTATTCAAGAAGTGCATTGCAAATAAGCAGAGACAAATTATAATTTAACTAAGAACATATTCACCACAGAAGGATTTGCATAAGAGGTAGCAGAGCAAGGAAAATGCACAGCCTGAAATTTCAGGTGCTGCAGAGAGTGAAGGAGCTGTCCCTTTCAGCTAAAATGAGTGAAGTCACAAAACACTGACACTAAATTTAAGACAAATGATTCTCCTGATAGACAATTGAGGTAGAACAGAAGCATTCAGAACAGCCAGTGTGCTGCAGCAGCCTGCCAGCAGAACTCCTGCAGTATTTGTTTGTCACTGGGACAGTCTCCACCCACATTATACCCAGAGAAGTATATGTTATACCTTTTCTGATGTGTTCAAAGAACTACAGGGAAAAAAAAAAAAAAAAAAAAAAAAAAAAAAAAAGGACCACTAAAAGTAAATAATGAAGCACACTGGCAAAGAAAAGAACATTGTTCAAGTCAGAGTTCTCACTGTGGTACACAGTAAGATAGTCTTTCAGAAACCAGTGCAGCTATGTTTTCTTAAAATAACACAACTTGCATATTAAGAAGTGTCCACTATGAATTACTTACAATGCAAAAATATTAACTCAAAAATACATTGGTTTTTTCCCAGCTGAAAACAGGAAAATAATTATTTCCAAATAATTTATTTCCAAAGGTCATATTGACAAATAACACTGTATATAGCAAGCAATTTCCTGACAGGTGGTTTTGAATGTACCTATTTACAAATGCTGAGAATACTATTTGCAGTCCATTAAGATAACTGATCTCCAAATATGTCAGAAACCCCAAAAATATGTTGTAAATCAATATTCAACAGATATTTCAAAGATAAAATTAGTATAGCATTACTCTGGAGTGTTGCTGCCGTAACAGACAGTCATTAAATATCCCTTCACTTATGGAAATATTACAATGTCAACAAAGGATAATTCACATATTACAGTGCTGTGAAATAGGCCTTGAGCCCTTCCTCCTTCAAAGACTTCTTGGCAGCTTCTTTATGAGACTCTTTATTAGCAGAGAAAAGATAAATGCAAATTAGAAGTCTCTGGCTATGCAGGTTCCTTGAAAAACCTTTAAAACAAAGATATTTATTAAAAAAACATGCTCCTACAGAAAAATTCCACTTCAGAGCTTCATGACCAGTTTCTACCCTGCCCCAAGGTGGAAAAATATGCAGAGGCCAAAATCCACTGCACATGGCAAGAGAATGAGCTGCCAGCAGGTATTAAGTGGGCAGATACTAGCACTTTCAAGAGGTTCCTTCAGAAAAAATCATACTTTTCAGATTAGCTTTATGAAGTATGTCCTCACTCGGAAAATGTTGCAATGGATAAAGTTGCCCACGAAACAGAATATATGTACCCTTACATACCACCAAGTGATTGAAGTTTGTGTAATAAATTGTTCTGCTGAACTTACTTTTGGGACATCAGCCATGGATCATTAAAATCCCAGAGAGGAGATCTGAAGAATCTGGCTGGGCAACAAGGCACTTGCAGTGAATATACAGCAGGAAAGGTAAATAGTGTAAGCCAAAGGAGAAATAAAACTTCAATTACAGTTAGTTTCTGTTCTTTCTGTGGGCAAACAAGCCACCTCTTTACAGGGTTCTGTGCACAAAGCTGGGTAAGCAGATGACAGAGCATATCTTTATCTTCCTGTCTGGCTCCGTGTCCAGTTCACCTCCAAAATGTATTCTACAACAGTTGGCATCTATAAGAATGTGAAATTTCTCCTTGACAAGACTGTTCTTCCACAAATGACAAGCAATTTTTCTAGGTTTTCCACATAATTATACATAAATAATTCCTAAGATGCCTTGCATGAAGATTAATGTGCGTCCCAGGCTTTTTGAAAGACTCAGTTACCCCATCTCTCTTTTTAATAGTCATAAATTATGAGGGAATCTGTGAAGTTAAGGGTAAAAAGAAGGATTATCTTTCTAAGTAAAGTATGCAGAACTTTGTCCAGCTTCCTACCAAATATTATGTGTCATGCATGAAATCATGGAATTGGTTTTTGCATATGTAAATTGTAAGGAAATAAATTACAAATAGTTGTGATGTTAATAAAATTGTTAATTAACATACCCTTAAATTAAAAATTTTGCTTTACCTCAGTTCAAAATAAAGTTTTCCAATTTTAATCCATATTGTAAAAATAAGAAAAACCCTAGTTGAACAATATCCAAGTTAAATGATTGTTATATTAAAAAAGAACAAGAGTTTTAAACGGGTTGATTCAAATTGTAATTGTTCAAATAAGATTGAAATGTTAAGGACTTCCCTAAGTTAAAAGGTTATAGTTTATGTTTTCTAGTGTTTAACTATTGTCTATTAACTCAAAACAAAGTTAGAAGAAGTTATAATTCCATTGAAAAATCTTTTGACTCCTACAAGCCACCTCCTCAGCCTGAACAAATATTAAAGGACAAAACCCCTCACCCCACACCCAAGGTGCTATTTTTAGCAGTCAGCCCTTGGCCTGCAACTTGGCTCCCTGCCAGCTGGAATATTAATGAGGACTTTTCCCGCCTTTGAAACCAAGGACGTCACTCTCCCTAAAGACAACGAGCCATTGGAGAAGGACTCTTGTCATCAATTTTGGACCGAGCAATCCTCTGCACTGTGGAGGCGGGACAATGGGCGGTCTGGGGAGGGGACAAAGGGGTATAAAAATCAATGCACAGACTGAGGAAAGGCATTTTTACCCTTGGTTAGCACAGAGAAATGGCTGGTGCAGTGTCCATTGGGCTGAAGACCCTATATAGGGTTTGAATAATAAATAATCGTGCCTTGGACCAGCCAAGGTGAGGCACTGCACTGCTGGTCTCTGCTTTGGGCTTTAGCTAAGCCAGCAGCAAAGAGTCTCGGATCCCTGGAATCCCAGTTTCTTATTTCTTTGACTGAAACTTGCATTTTTTTTTTAAATTTCCCTGTTAATAAATAACTTATTTATTTAATTAATTTGAGAATTGTCTTCTTTTTTGACATTATGTCACACCAGGTAGTGATTTATTGGGCACTATTCTAAGCAGCATTTTCTGAAAGGTTAGGTTGTCTGTTTGTCTGTCAGATTCCAGCTGAGACCCAAAGGACACGAAAAGCAGATTAATACTGAAGGAAAAGAGTAGCTGGAAAGGCACAGGAACTTTATAATTTATTTCAAAGGAAGTTCCTCCACTGTACCTCTTCAGTGGGAGAGAAACAAATCCTGAATGTGTAACAGCATGACTCCAGCAGAGTTAAAGTAGATGTGATCGCTTTCTCTGGCTGAGGGGTCTGACCAAGTAGATATCTGCAAAGCAAATCTCTGATAAAGAAGACCTAAAATTTTTTCTGCAAGGCTTTGAACACATACCCAATGAGTGAAGATTTGCCTTTCTGTGGAGGGGAAACAAAAAAGCAACTGTGATACAGGTTTGCTAGAAATAAATGCAAAGATCTTGTGAAAACACCATGGAGGTTACTAGGAAGTTTTCTCAGCAAAAAAAAAGAAAAAGGTTCATACACATTGTCATGGTTTTAAGTTTGCTGAAACTTGCAAGAGTCCAAAGTGGGAAATAAATAAGTGTTCATCAAAGGCAAAATACCTTTTCCTGTTTCCTCGCTTCATTCTGAAGTTAAAAATACAAGGCCATGCGCAACTGGAAATTACTTTCTGTGTTCAGAGCTGTGACTATGCATCCTTGAGAGAAGCTGTCTTCCCACACTTTTATTATTATTCTATTTTTTCATTACCTAAATGCTGTCATACTCCAAAGTTTTATATCAGCCATGTAAGAAATGTAAGAGGTTAGGTCACCAAAATCTGTTTATGCATGGATAAAGCAGGTTAAATTTAGTACACTTTCCAGTGAGAGTTTCTGCTTATAACACATTATCATGTTTTAATTTAAATTCATGATAGTCAATCTATCCATCCATTCCATCATGATCAAAATTTTGCTTATTCTTTTTTATTTTTTATTAGCCCAACCTTCCCTTTAAGGTTGATAGGGCTTTCTGCACCAGAAAATCTTCTTGGTACTATTATTTCGAAAGAGTTTGTTATCTCTTTTTATTTTGCTCCTCATGCTTTTAAAAGTGGCTAATATAAACTAATAGATGATGGAACTTGTTCCTTCCCTTTTCTCTCATAAAAGAGAGCTTGACGGGGCTTTTGGTGAATCATCCAGTTTCCTCCCTACCCTGAGACAGGATCATCTTTAGCAAATAATCTTCCAGTTTCTTTTAAAATCCTGTGATGACAAAAGCCACACAGCATTTTCAGATAGGTCATGTGAAACCTTCACTGTTTGGTTATTACCATCAGACAATTGTGCTAAATTCTAATGTAAATCTTCTTCTTTGTAATTTAAGCTTTCTACTGAGAGCATGGTTAAGAGGTTATAATTTCCTGTCTGAAGTTGCTTTTAATAGACTATGGCTTAGGGAGTCCTTCAAGCATTGAATTAATTGATATTGTGGAATGGATTTTTTCAACTTAAAATTGACATTTTCCAATGCAAATTAGTTTAATAAATAAAATCACAATTGGGTGAAATTATTTAATACATTACACAGTTCTTCAGCTCATAGCCTATAGGTTCATATGCTGTAGATAGACCCATTGAGACAATTGCAACAATACTAAACCAGAATAATAACAGAAACAAAATTTGGTCTTAAGTTCATGTTATACCATATTCTATGTAAAATTCACTTTAGCACCAGGCTCCAAGGTATAGGAAGTATTATATTAAAAAAATCAGTATTAAGAGAATAAATTAAAGGAATAAATGTGTTCATAACTGGGTAGTAAAGATAGGTTGAGCAGGACACTAGGAATCAACAGTCCTACCTCTGAACTGGAAAGAGAGAGAGTAGACTGGCGTCCCTAGTCCAATGGTTTATTTTTTTCCATTTCCCTCCTAATGTATTTGTGTTACTATTATTGTAATGTATTTTGTTGTTGTTATTGTAATGTATTCAGTCACAGCTATCAGTTGATTCTTAATTTCTCAAGATGTGCAATACTGTGAAATAGATCTGCAATGTACATATTACTCTCACCAATTATTATTAAGTACATTTTTGTTTATTGACTGTACATCATGCTTACATGTTTCCCCATATAGTATATATATTGTTAATTAGAGAGCTTCACTAGGATGCAAAATGACAATTCGAAAATTCATATTTTTTATTTGAAATTATTTGTTTAACTGACAATTAATGGACATTGCAAATTATAGAAGAACCAGTAAAATGAATTAGAGTGGTAAGCCTATAAAAAGAATGAAGATTTAGTTTAAGATTTTTTCATTTTTTGTCCTTTGAGTCATTTAGGTAATTATGCATGTTTCTGACACAGTCCATTATGTGTTTACTCTTAATAATTTTACTAGAAGCAGAAGCAGGAATTCTTACAGTATTGCAGTCTTAATTCATTTAAGCTTTGCAATGACTCACTGACATTCACGATTATTATTTCCCAAATAAAAGTTAAACATATATTTAATTAAAAGGATTCTGATATTTATTATTTGAATGGCCAGTGTTACAGAAAGCTTTCCTTTAGCTTCCTCTCCAGGTGGAGTTGGTGGAGTGATCAAGGGAGAAGCTTTTGTCTTGCTCAGACTGAGTATGAAGTGTTTGGAGTGGTGGCTGGCAAAAAATGGCAGCGTGATACAAAAATAACCCCACTGTCTAATGTACTTTCATGGGTTTATTAATATAGTATGAGAAGAAAAAGGGAGAAAATTGCACAGTTTAGTACACACTAATAACATTTGACAATTCTTTTCATTAGGCACCCAGAAAGATTTGACTTTGGGCACTCCTGGCCATCTGTACTACTTGTGAAATCTCCACTTGCTGTCCCTCAGATAAAACATGGCGAGTTCTGAAAAAAATATCCTGTCCCTTGTATTCTGAAAATATGTTTGTGCTGGATATTGGAACCTGTGTGAAAGACATTTTTTGGGGTCAGCTGGACAGGCAAAGGTGATTGTCTCCCTTCTTTGGCTGAGCAGCACAGCCAGCTATATCGTCCCCATTTCATGGGCTTCAGGCCAAAATCTTCTGGAGCTGGACTCAGGTTTTTCTGTGGCAGTGTGAATGTGTGTGATGAAAATAGTCACAGTGGGACCTGCAGTATGGAGTATTCTCTCTTCCCCTTTTCAGTGCCAGGTACGACTTCTCTAAGACTACTTATTGATAGACTGAGTGGAGTTAGCGGAGTCTACATTTATCTCCTTATTCCCGAAAAGGAAGGTTTACATTGATTTTAGCTTAGCATAGCTGGTGTTCACAGAAGAGCACACTGACTTTCCAGTGCTATGCATGGATTGTTTTGCACTGCCTTAAGTGTAAGTGCAGGTGCATCAGTTTAGGCAGATCTGGAAAGAACAACTGGTATCAATCCCACAAAATTTTATTTATTAGCTTGGAACTCATCTGGAGATTAGTTTCATAGCAGTGTAGATTAGGAAGATTAGATGTGTCTCCTGTTGTGGGACTTTTTAAAGCTTTGAAGGTACAAGCCTGTGTCTTTAACTGTGAGCTGCACATTGACACATACTTCACTATATTTCAGGGAGAATTGACTGTACTTGTTCAATGAACATGCCTTTCTATGAACTTTCACATCCTACTTCATGTCACTTTAGTGCTTGGATACATTTCTAAAATAAATAGCTCCTGCTGAAGGACAGTGTGTAGCCTAAATAACTTCTAGGTTTTTTTATTGTCCAGTAAGTTCTTAATACCACATCTTAATGTTGCCACTGTGTATGTCATGTGTGTACTTCTCACATAGAGTCTGAAATACGGTTTTTTCTCAGTGGTGACATTATTTAAGGCCAAATAACAGGTAAAAATATCTCAGCATACTGTACTGGTCTTCTGCCAAAGACGAGGTACACATGGGTAAAATTGATACATATCAAAAATAAATATTTCATAAACCTACAAAAATAAATATACTAAAGCAGTTAGTAGAGAAACTAAAAGCTTACTGTGTTTTCATGTGCAGCCTGCACCTTCTCTTTTAAAGTATAAAATACCATGTCAACATTCAATGTCATTACTGCTTCATCTGTTTGGATGATAAACAGTGAGATTACACAGAGCTCACGCTACTGTGAACTTCCTGTCTCTGTTCCCGCTGAAATCTACTGCCCCTTAGACTTCTACCCTGTATCTAATTACATCAAGGCTTTAACAAAAGTGAGTCAAAGAGTCGTTTGATTTCTAAAAATAAACAGCTTTTTAACCTGGAGTTTTGTAGTGTTAAGGAAAGAAGAGATGTTTTACATTACTCTTCTCTTTCTGCATCTCTTTGCCAAGCAGAGGGCACAAGCGCTGGAAATACTTTTTTTCCTAAAAATCTTTCCCTTCTGAGTCAGTATTATTACTGAGCAAAGCACTCAATAGTAAGGACAAGAAAGGTACCATGCACTGCTCATCTGAGAACTCAGATTTGTTGTGTTGTACTGCTGGACTTATCCAAAGGGGAGTACAGGGAGAGATATTCAGGGTATAGTTTTATTTTCTGCATGCCCATTTGTCTCCTATACTCAGTCACAGAGAAACCCTGTCTTAAAGGCTGTCAGAAAATGAGACTCACATCGCCTAATTGTAGCCATATCACTGTTGTCAAAGGTACCCATCAGATGTATCTTCAGCACACATTTTAGGATGAAACCAAATAAGACACAGTCTTTCTCTACAGCATTATTAGAAGAAAGACTCAAAAACTAATGGATAACACTAACCTAAGTAAGTGGCTACTGCGAACTGAATTCCATTGTAAGAGGACAAAACAAGCAAAGAAAACTAACTCACTGATGTTTCCAAGTACATAAAATAGTACTGAGCAGAATGTATTTAAAACTTAAATAACAATTTACTAATAGAGTTAGTTCTGTTTCAAAAGCAGAAATAGGAGTTATTCCAAGAACATTGTTCTTTGGTGCACTTTTGTTACTCATTCTTTTCTTGGTATCCAGCATGAAACTTATCCACTACACTAAATGGAAAAAACCCCTTGTGCTTAAAATCAGTTTACTGCCTCTATGGAAAATTCAGTAGTTTCCCCTCCCACTACGAACATTGTTTATAAATGGATAGGAACAGAATACCTTTATTTTTGTAGTTTCATAAAGTATTTGGCATTGTAATTCTCATCTTTAAACTTGCAAGTGGAGGAGAGCAAGGTGTCAGGTTGTTTTGTTTATTTTTAATTCTGGTATAAATGTGTCTTTAATTCATCATTGTACTATAAACATTTATGACAGGTAAATATATTTCAAAACCCATTAATCGCTGTACCTGGAGAGCTTCCACTGGCTTCTAAACAATTTTATGTTCAGTTTAATTGCTAACTGTAACAGCATAATTACTTTAATTTCAAGAAACAATATATAACGAGAAGTGTGGTTTATATAAACCCTCTCTGTGCTTTTTAATAAGCTGTTTGTGGGCTTTGTTAGGATGTTCGGTTTAGCAGAACATACTTTTTTTTTTTGCATTTTTTCTCTCTGAAGTCCTTGTAGAGACAAGTTCTACTAGATTGTCTAAAAAAAAATTAAAATTTCTAAAATGTATAGCAGCTTATACCGCAGGAAATCACATAAATCTTAGGTTTTGAAAGATTCAGTATAATATAGGAAGACAAGGTACAATAATGGCCATGGCAGAATAGTATTATACAGTGTAGGAGGCTTTCAGGTTGTGACAGCTTCACTTTGTTTAGTGTTGTAGCTGGAAAGAAATTCATTTCTAGCAAACAAATAGATCTTTAAATATTTATGAACAACATCCCCCCC
>VZRO01005649.1:386688-400725 GCA_013397915.1 Daphoenositta chrysoptera | reverse complement strand
AAGGGGCCAAAATGAAAAGCCATAAAATTAAAAAAAAAAAAAAAAAAAAAAAAAAAAAAAGACTAAAGAAGATAATTGAACAATAACAAGATACAAGTATCCAAGTACTTGAAAAATAATCTAATTTCTTTCTCACAAGTTATTGCAACATGTGAGGCTCAATTTTCTGTCCCAGGTTCATCTGACACTCTATGCGCAGTACCTTCTGCCCAGAACTGACAAAGATTTTTCCACATGTTCCACCAGTATAAAAATACCAGATCAGATCAAACATCAATGACTCTGAGCTACCTGATCTAGTGAAAGATGTTCCTGCCGACAGCAGGGGGTAAGAACAAGACGGTCTTTAAAAGTCCCTTCCAACCCGATGCATATGATGATTCCATGCCTTGAAGAATCAATGCTCAATTAGAGCTGACTGAAGGATGATGGGAGGAGGGAGTTAACCACGGTGGGCACTGCAGGGCAGGTGGGTGCCACGGGGTACCCTGCAGACTCTGGGAAACTTTATGAGGCACAACAAGCCACTGCCTCACTTCTAATCAACTGGGTCCAGTTAAGGGCATTTCTGCAGCATTTGCAAAACGCCCTTGGGTCCCCCAGGCTTTGCAACCCCATCTTAGCTTCAGGCAGATGGTGCAGACTAAGAGAATGAGACATCTAAAAAAACTCCTGAAAGTCTGTCTGGTGCTCAAGAAACCTGCAAGCTAAGTGGATATCAGCAGGTAAAAGGACCAAATTATAAGAATATCTGAGCTCTTAGTGCTTCCTGTTTTCGCTGTTTCAGAGCATCGTGTAATTCTTTCTGCTGCCCACTAGAGCAATTATTGAGAAGAAGAGATACAGGTCATACATTTTGCTTGACCTGAGGGAATTCAAGCAAATCCTTTGGGATCATGCTGCAGCTGCAAGGCTAGGCGAGTAGAAGGTATCTTCCATGCAGTCTGTTGCAGTTGCAGCAGAATTCACGGGGTTAACAAGATTATGGAGGCTAGAAGGGGGAGCAAGCAAAAAGAAGCCTGATAATGTGGCTTGTGGATTTTGAGGTCAGCTCAGAGTTCTGGTTTATGCTCCATAGTTTCTGTTGCATTGAAAACCCTGAAAAGTCCAACTGAAAGAGTAGTCCTAGGGCTAAACTTACAGATTGCCCTTTTCAGAGGCATTTCCTGGATCACTGTCCTGTTCACAGCCACTTGCTCGCTGCCCTCTGGGTCCAGATGTCTGTCAGCTGTTCCCTCTCTCACAGTGGCAAGAATGACAAAGTTTAATTGCTAAGGTAAAGGGGAGCTGATGTGAGTCCCAACATGTCTCATCTCTAGTTCTCACAATTTTCTTGTGGACAGAGAAGGTCCTCCTTGTGCTAAACAAAATGCATTAAATCATAGAACATGCCATTGATAGTTGATGACATAAATCATTCCTGGACATGAGTGAGGAACTGCTTTGAAAGATTAATATACCTGGTATCTTATCCATAATCTGCAAAGTTAGAAATGAAAGATGCTTCTTTTTCATCATCTTGTTCTCTCTTGTACTATTTGCCTATTCATATAATGCTTCTCATATTTCCACTCCACAAATTTTCATGTCAAATGTAAGCCTGTTGATTCTTGTTAGAACAAATACTTTACCATACATTAAAAGTTTTGGAGTGATTTGGACTTACTGAAATTAAAATGTACTGGGATGCATGACATTTACAATAAAAATAATTATTTTAATATATTTTTCCACACGTAATGTAAAACAGGCTTCTTTCCTATGGGGATAATAAATGCAGATTTTTTAATTAAAATTTTTTCTTGTTTCTCTTTTAGTGAAAATGGTCCATTGTAAATGAATAAATACAAATATGCTTTTCCCCATGTACTGGTTGTGCATATATTTAGTTAATACTTTACATTTTCAGGCAAGTTTACCTAAGAATCTCACAAAATTAATTGTTGAAGTAATTTTTTTTCTCAGCTTTTTCTCCATTTATTAACCTTGTGTTCCCATTTTGACTTGACATCGCCACTTTTTGTCATGTAAGTTCTCCATAAAGAGATTCTTATTACAGCAAAGGGTCACTAAGGTGCACAGGAGGCTTTGAGCTCTCTGTCATGGGATATACATCTGTTGTGTACTGATCCTGCCATGGTACTAAAGGAATAATCATATAATCTCTCGAGGCAGCTTCCAGGCAATGAGTCTCCTTTATATGCAATTAGGAGCACTCTATGAATGAACTGTGTCAAAACTGTCAACACTGCCTGAATTATATCTTAATAGGAATATAATGTGTGCAAGGAGAATTTAGATAATGGATAAAAAAATTAGGTTTTGACCTTTTTCTTTTCCTTTAGAAAGGAATCATGCAATTGTGCTGCACGGGAAACTCATTCCAAGGGTTTGGGGAACCTCTGCACTTTTTCAGCATCTGATGGTCATGCTTGCCCCATCTGTCTCTGATTTCTACGGATGAAACAAATGTTCAGTAATAATTCATTTGTGTCTCTGTGTTACACATGTTAAGGGGGGCTCATTTAGAGCAAGACATTTTCAGGGTAGATTTCATGAAAAGTATTCCTAAATATTTTGTAGCAATTATTTATAATTTTACAATGAGTATTTCTTTCATGTTGTTGTTTGTGTATCTCTGTGCTCTGCTGTCAGTGGTAAATAGGTAGAACCCATCAGTCAATCAGCTGGCACCAACTGGCACATGGCTGTAATAAGGGTCTTGTGAGAAAAGATTATTGATATTGTAGTAATTTTTCCATCTGTAAATCTCAACATATGAGTGCAAGACAACATCTGCAGTTTGTATACAGAGAAACCAAAGCTTAGATGAAGTAATATGCTTAAAGTTACCAAGCAGCTGTGCAGCAGAATTGGAAATAGGACCAGATTTCCCAAAGCTCCACTTCAATATTTGATTGACTCAGCTATGCTCCTTCTCTCAATTTCCCCTCCTGTCCCTGTCTCCACTCCCACCCCACCCCATTTATTTTTCAGATATGCAATTCTCACTTTCTTAGGTTAATGCAAAAAAACACTAGGCAATAACACAGGAACTTGGCTTCTGCTTCGCTTTTCCCCAAAGAAATAAACTTGTATTAAAGCAATGAGTAAAATAACAAGAAATAACCACTCTACTAGTATTTTAAAATATCTTGAATTAATTTGCATCTATATCTTGACCTTTGCTAGATATGACTGTCTGTCATATATGTTTTTATGGGGTTGGCTTTTGCATAGTTAATTGTTTGATAATTAAATTGAGAAACCCCAAAGTTATTAGTATTGGTAACAGATGTTTTCATGGGGTTGACTTCTGCATGGTTAATTGTTTGGTAATTGAATTAAGAAACCCCAAAGTTATTAATATTGGTAATAGAATTAATAAGTACTAAAATTTGTTTAATTGTTAAATATTTGTTCATCAAAAAGGTTCTATATTGTTCTCCTATTAAGTGTTACTATAAGGTTTAAAATTGGAGTTAAATAAGTTGTATTTTTATTGAAAAACCATTTGATCCTTTTTAATTGGCTCCTCAGATAACTTGTGTTCCTACAGACCAAAACTTCTCACCCCACAGCTAAAGGACTATTTTTAGAAACTGACTATTGGCCTGCAGCTAAGCTCCGTGGCAACCGTGAATTTTAATGAGGTCCTTTTCCCGCCTTTTGGAGAGGATGCCATCCCTAGCAGCCGATGGGCCATTGGTGGAAGAACATGACCTCACTCAGAGACTGACCAATCACCGTGTGCCATGGAGGCGGGACAGTGGGCGGAGCAGGGAGGGGCCACGGGAGTTTAAAACACGCTGCACAGGCTCAGGAGCTGGCTTTTTGCCCTCAGATCAGCTGTTGGCAGAGCCTGGTGCTGTAGTGAAGGGCCTTGATCTCTATCTAGAGATTTTATAACTTACCTTTTCTCAAGATTAACTTGAGCACACCCAGCGCTGCAGATCTCTGCCTTGGGTTTCTAGCCGTTTAGGCTGCAAGCGTCTCCTATCACTGTGTTCCTGGGTTTTGCTTTCTTGTTCTTTGAATTTGAACTCATTATTTTTCTAAATTGGTTTCTTTAATAAATTGCTTTTGCTTTTTAATTAAATTAAGAGTTGTCCTTATTTTTGATACTGTCCATAACTGTCTGAAAATGAAACAATATTCTTAATGTTTTTGGAGTTGCATGTTTTTTTCTTGGGTTCTAAAATGTCTTTTAGTTAGTTAATATGGGCAGAAAAAATGAATCAGAAAGATAGACAGATTCCTACTAGAAAATTAGACATTTAGACTGCCCAAATAATTCTGCGTGTACAAATGTTACAGTAAAAATCTTACTTTTGAATATATAATAGGTTGCAGTCCTTCTGCTTATTTTCAGCAGAAAAATATAATTTCAAGGTACATACATCCTTTTGTAAATGTTACTTCAGATTGAATTTTTCTTACTATTTGGTGTGAGATGGAAAACGATAATTTTATTTTAAGTCCTCGTTCAATTCATACAAAAGGATTCTGTCAAGCCTGATAAATGTTTCTTTATTTTAATTTCTTAAAAGTATAACTGTATATTTTGTTTCTTTTCTGTGGGATTTCCTTTTTTTTCTTTGACTAAGATTTATAGAAGATCAATCATGTCAATAGATTCTATTATATGTGGGATATTGGGAAAAACTGTTGAAATGTATAGCAATATTGAGCTTTTGGTGTACCTTTTTCAATAAGAGCCTTTTAATGTTTTTTTATTGTGATATTCTTTTTTAAATTAATTTATCCCTGCAATATACAGTGAGGTAGCACAATTTCAATTAATTATTCCTGTTCTACCAAATGAAGGTTAATGAAAACTAAGTATAAAGCAGGTACCTCTGTTTTTCAAAATAAATTGAGGGATATACCCCAGAAAATCAGGAAACTCTCATTCTAGTGCAGTGTCTAGATTTTTCTTACGTGTAATGCTCAGAACCATGTGTTCTCCTACCCGCTGATTGGAAGAGATTACGCTTGTCCCATTTGTGTGTGTGCAGGTGGTACATTTAGGAAAACCATTTGAGACTTAAAAAAGACTTGAGTTGCCTGACTTAAAGAGAAATTCTGTCAGTGAGGTCAGCCTAAGAGGTGGAATACTCACTCACTAGATGAAAGCAAGGGAAACTTTCCTGCCTGAATGTCTCAAACTTGGGCTGGGCAAAGCCCTTGGAAAACAGATTAAATGGGATGAATAAGTGCCTTTGAGATCTCATGCTTTTGAGATGTTGTATGAAGAGAGTAAAACTCTTTTGTGGCCCAAGAAGTTAGAAGATGCTGGTTTTGAACTGCTTAGTCAGAATGGTTAAATGAAATGAGTAAGGACAAGAACTGGAATGTCAAACTTTCAGCATATGTGAACTGCTGTTCTTCCAGTAGAGCAGTACAATGTGTACACATCCCTGCACAGCTTTGAGGCTCTGTAAGTGGCAGTCACACGGTTAGCGGATTACTAATCCAATTGAAAAGAAAAAAAAGTTTAGATTCCTGAAAATGCAAATCACGATCCCTCACCCTCAAGAAACACAAAAATAGACAGATACAATTCAACCATATTGTTTTTGCAGTTAACATGGACAATTATGTGTTACTCTTCAAGACCTATATGCAAAAAAAAAAAAAAAAAATTGCCGTGGAGCTATAGTGATGCTTTCAGTCTTGATTACTTGGCCCAGGATGGAGCTAGGTGAAAACCAGGCTGCCCTGTTACTTGACTAGTACTGCTTTGCAATAAGGAAATCTTCTAAAGGAACTGGATGTAATAGTTCTTCTCTCCCTTCTCACAGTTTCACCCGTGGCCAGGAGAAAGATGTAAGCTCTTCATTTACAACCATCAACACTTGGAGTGGTCTAGAAAAAAACTGCATGGGCATTTTTCAGCAGTGTGTATATTTCCGTAGATTCTATAATTCTTACTCAACAGTATGTATATAGGGTATTTTTATAGGATAGTCAAACTGGATGCTTCTTTTGGCTAGACCTCCAAAAATACCACCTGTTTTAAGGATTTTACATTTATCATATCCAAAGCCACTCTGTTGGTATACACAACAGCTGAGATTGGAAAGAACCTAGCATCCTCTAGTCTGATCCTTCTGCTGAAAATAGGATCAGCTAAAACACCTTGCCCAGTACTGTGTTCAGTTGAATTTTGAATAATCCCATATCACAAATTCCCTGGCCAACCTGTGTCAACAACCCTTAAATAAGAAAGATTTTTTTTCTCATGTTTACACAGAATTTCCTGTATTTCAGTGCTGCAGTGTTTCTTTTCCTGTTAGTGATCATGATTATTATCTCAAATATATTTTCTATTCAGATATTAATAGCATGAGAGAAAAATGCATAGACAAACTCAAAGCCCTAAACAATGATGAGTGAAACACTTGCTCTTCTATCTAGCCCAATTTACTCATGCCATTTGTACAGACATGACAGGGAGCAAACTCATTCTGTTTAAGCAGGAATGTTCTACTCTGAAAAGTGGGAGTTTTTAAAGGCAGCATGACAATTTTTTTTATCAAAGTGAAAAATTTTTGAATATATATTGTTGCATATTAAATTTTATTCCTTCAAGCACTTTACTAAAAATGTCAGCTTCTTCCTAGCACGGAGAAGTAGAGTTTTCTAGAGATTATTTTTCTGCATTTGTAGATACCTCCATACTTTTTCCTGTCATTTGCCTAAGATTTACACTTTAAACTTATCTTTGTTTTCCACCTACAGTAAGCATTTTTTGGTGAGTAATACATTTATCTAATTTCATTTCCAGCTTCACTTTTCATATTTTATGAGACTTTCAGAGGTGTCCTACTTAGTGTACTTGGCACGATTTGCATAGGAGAGTACCTTCAAGTTTTGACAACATTTTTTTTTACCTCTTCCCTTTTCTTTTTACCTTTTCATTTAAGTGAAGCATCTTTCTACAAAATCCTATTTAAGGATTGTTTCAGAATTCCATATAACTCTGTAAAATTATGATGGGGTTGTGTGAGGAGTTGAAGAATTCAGTTGCATGTCTCAAGAAGGAAGTTCCCGTAAGATAAGCCACCATAACAGGAACTTGAGATAAGAATAGATGGCAAAACAGGAAGGCATTAATTCCAGGCCTGATGAAGGTGAAGATTTGGAATTAGCACATTGGACAAAATTCCACTGTGCAGACTGAGGGAATATAAAATAAGACTTATTGAGACAATAAATTCTCACAGTGGTAAACTGTGGGAAAGGATACACATGCCAGTCCAAGTTGTGGGAATGGCATCTGCATCTCATGGCTATCTGGGACTTGGACTGTGTACAAGTGGTGCATCCAGAGGAACAACACTGGGACCCCCACCACCAAAGACCAGGCTGAAGAAGGACCTGTGGGACACTGCATGGATCCACATGGTGGTGATACCTTTGTACTTCTTAATCACTCTCTTTCTCTTCTCCCATCCCCCCTCTCCTCGTATTTCTATCTCTCTGCCTCACATTTACTGTTAAATAAAATCTGTACTATATGGACTCTGGTATGTGGTCTTGTTTGCACCTTAACTCATACAGAGGCACCTCTTGTAATTGGATCGTACCATGCTGTCAAGAAAGTCCTTCACATAATACCTTAATCATTCACAATCTTTAATTGGAATTCACTACATGAACATTTTATGGGCAGCATTTTTGAGCACTGTCGAAAAGAAAACCCAATATGTAAATATAACTTTCAATTCTCATACTCAATAAGGTTATTGCTAAAATATTTTCTCTCTTCTCTCTCCAACATAAAACATGATGTTTCTGTCTCACCCCTTGTAGTCTAAACTCTTAGATTTCAAGAAATTTTGACAGCAATCTAGAAAAGATGGTTAACTTTGCCAAGCCACTGGAAAGGCTGAAGAAATTACTGCTCATCTCCCCATGTGCACAGACTTTGAGGTTATGTGGAACATGTGGAAAGCACTCACCGCTTGCCGAGGCTGTGCTGGGGCAGCGTTACCTGCCGGGGGACCTTTTACAGCTGCCCCCATTGTGACACGTTGGCCCCGATGTCACACGTGTCAGAGGCGTCACAGCCGGACCAGCCCCACCCTTTGTCCCCAGGCAAGCTCAGTGACTCCGGGTGGTACCAGCAATGGAAGCCCCTGTGCCCAGCAAGTGCAGCAGCTCTGGGGGGGAATGGGCCCCCAGCTGCTCCCTTCACAAAGCAGGCAGAAGGCCCCTGACCTCTTGTCAAAGAGAAAAGAATGTTGTGGTTTAGTTGTTTGTTTTACTATTGGATGTTTGTAAATGGTTTGCCCCTGGTTCCCCCTACCCCATTTGGTTTGTACCCTGGACTCCCTTCCTGCCTTTGTTCTTGTCAATCACCCTGTCAATCTTCTTTAACCCCTCCCAGTTGCCAGAAAGTTCTCCCCAGTTCGGTTGCCCATTGGCTGTTCTCATTGTCCCTCCCATGAAACCTCTTCTTATTGGTCACCGTTATGTCTGTTAACCCCTGTACCCTCCCTGATTGGTTGATTTTTGTAACTGCCCCCTGTTACTCCCCCCTTTATAAGACCCTGTCAACCCTCAGATTTTTGGATTTGCTCCCTCACCCTCCTGAGGGATTAAACTCTTGAGAGTCATAATGGATCCCTGCCTCATTATTCTACCTTGCCCTCCTCTGGCGTGCATTCGCTGTCCTCGGTGGAGGATCATCTCCCTGGCTGGCACTCCCTAGCCAGAGGCTCTGCAGCCCGTCCACCCTGTGGGCACTCCCCGACCTTCTGGGCAATGACAGCTGAGGAATTTCTCCCTCCTTACCATCCGGGCAAGGGCTGAACCCTCACGCCACCGCACGCCTAGAAAAGAACAGAAACAAGAATGGAAAACATGATACATGATATCAACTATGGACATATTAATGTATCAACAGCTTTTCTCGCTCTCCCTGCGGTCTCTGCTCCTGCCCTCCTGTCGTGGCCTGTAGCAGCGTCCCACGTTCAACACAGCCATGGTGGGCCCTGACCTCTGCAGGGCCTCAGGGACAGTCTGACTGGTGGCACTCCTTGTTTCCTTGAATTTGGCATCACGCACACCAGAGGAAGGGTCCCAGCATGATAGAAACAGTTGCTAGAGGGGAGGAAAGGAGCCTCTGCATGGCAAAAGGGTGCTGTGCTGCCGCTTCAGAGCTGGCTTTGGGCTGTTCTCTGCTCTATCTTGGCCACAAGACCATTCCTCTTTGTCACGTTGGCCATTCTGCATGCCCGGAGTGACCTCGGCAGGTGACAGTTTTCTGGTTGGTGCTCTGGTCAGGGTTCCGGACCGCTCCACGGTGTTTAATGCTCCTTTCCAGAAGGAGAGCGCAGGCCGTGGTGACTGGGCATCAAGCCGAAGCTTGCTGAGCCCACCGAGGTGCGGGACGGATCCTTCCCGATAGTGGATGGGCGCTCACGCTTGGCCTTTCCCGTCTGGTGAGCCCACTCCTTCGGGACTTCTTCTGCCACTCAGCCCCCTGCTGGTAAAAGGGGCTGACTGGGGCCGATGTTAAACGGCAACGACGGAGGCAAAGTAGAGAAAGGGACCTTTTGCTGCAACACGTTCCAGTTTATTTGAAGCCAAACGGAGAAGCAACAAAAGGCACAGAAAGGAACTGACAGGGGTTCTTATACCACAAGAACTCAGGGGTGGATCCAGGGGATAAACCAATAGGAAAATGATAAGGGCTGACATGTAACCAATCACATACAATAAGGGGAGGAACATATTTGAATAAACCAATCATGATTATAACAGAAAAGAGCTTTCCAGAACAAATTATAATGTTCAATAATACTCATTAATAAACATAACCACTACAACCAATCAGAAATACAAGAACAGAGATCTCTCTAGAAACAGGGAGGAGATGTTGGGAGACTGACAACCAAGAGGCAGAGCCTAAAACCTCAAAGTCGCCATCAGGTCTACCAACAAGTTAAATCACCATAGTAATGCACTGCAGCACCTCTTGACTTGTGCACAGCTCTGGGGATGTGCAGATTTTCCACTTGCCCTAAGGCAGGAGAACAGGCCCATAGGGGAGCCTCAGCTCCAGCAGAAAGGAAGGCAGATCCCAGCCGAGCATCAGTTCTGCTGCCAAATGCTCCCTGGCTCTGCAACAGCGTTTGCGCAGCCTCGCCCTCTGCCCTCCATCCCCACCGTGTGAGGCGCCGAGGACACTCACAGAGGCAGCATTTCTGCAAGCACCGCCTTTATTGGAATTTAGCACTGACCGCAGCTCCCAGAGGGAATGGAGTCTCCCGAGAGAGGAGAGCAGTCAGTGTCATTTTCAAATAACAATCACATGTTTTCTACATTTAAAATACCCCATTAGAATAGGAATCATTATCATATTAAAAATTTTTCAATTAGTTACATACAGTATATTAATCTATACAATAATGATTTAGAGGAGTAGAACTGGATGTCCTTGGAGGTCAGTGTGGACACATAAAGACACAGCATTTGTTCAAGCACCGCCTTTATTGGAACTTTACACAAAAAAACTCTCCCCAGAAGAGTGGGAAGGCCGTGTAATTTTGAAAAAACAATCATTTGTTTTGAAATCCAAAATAAAAATTTACAGTTCTAGTCTTTCTCATATTAACAATCCTTTTCTATATTGTTTTATATTATATGTTAACTAAAAACACTGAAGAAGTTTCATTAATACTGAAGATTATATAAAATTACTTGGTTAAGATAAAAATTAAACATACTTAATACTTGTGGTTTATTCATATACTTTGTAGTAATTCTTACTATTATGAAACCTATACATTATTGAATATAGATTTGTTCTATTAGAATTAGTATTTGTTCTTTTTATAATTAATACTATAGTGTACAATACTATTACTATACATTGAAGTGATTTTTAGATCAAAAAAGACAAAAATATTTAAATTACTTCTAAACTATTAAACTTCTTTAACTATTTAAGTATTTCAATCAATCTCCATCCATGTGGCCCAATCCTCTGTCGAAGTCCTCCATCACAAACTGCAAGGGTTCTGCAGGGAAAAATGTTAAGAAATACACTTGGTAGAGATACAACTCAGTGATACAGGGAAGAGGCGCAAGCTGTGGCAGGAGCCCTGAGCCTCTGCCGCGGCGCAGCTCTGTGCTCGGCAGCGAGCGCAGCGCTGTGCGCTGGCTGCTCACAGAGATGCGCAACTCGCCTCGGCCAGCCCAAGGAGCATCTCCAGCAGGAAGCTGTTCTTCCTACAGGCGCCTGTCGGTGCTTCTCAAACAGCCTGCTAAGCTTAACTTCATCCTCCTGCACATCTTCCTAGTCTTTTGAAAACACCTGGCCATTGTCTTTCCTATTGTTTTCATGGTCTTCCACACTTTCTTCAGGTCTTTGAACCGGCACTTGAGCCTAAGCCTTCTCCGCTTGATTTGTGTCCTGCTTCTCAGGGCCTCTTGAGCTCTCCTGGCCGCTTCTCTCTGCCTCCTGGCTGCCGTTCTGCGCCAAGACCAGAGACACAAAGGCAGGAGCAGCACTTCAGCAGTGGCCCAGAAAGGCAACTGCTGCAAGGCAGCCCCGAGCAGGGCTCCCCAGCCAGGGTAAGGTTCCTGCAGGGTGGTCTGCTCCAGCTCCTCCATGTGCTTCCGCCACACTCGCTCATCAAAGCCGTTGTCCACGGGCTGTGGGGACTGGAAGATGAGCAGCGCAAACAAAGCCAGGACTGATTTGACCTCCATGGTCTGCAGGAGGAGAGAGACAAGGGCTTCAGTGGGGCTACCAAGGCAGCTTGTGGTGGGTGGAGCGAGGCCCGGAGGCGCAGGGAAGAGAAGGCGGGAAGCAGAGGGCCCCAGACAGCTGGCAGGCAGCAAGGGACCTGTCCCAGCGGTCCAGCAGCAGCCCCGTGCCCTGCCCAAGGCACCTGCACGAGGGGCTGGCCCTGGATGCAGGGGGACAATCCAGCCCCGGGTGCGGCGCTTGTGCCCCGGCCCTCGCCCAGCCCAGCCCCGCCACGTGCGCACTCACCGCTTGCCGAGGCTGTGCTGGGGCAGCGTTACCTGTGGGGACCTTTCACAGCTGCCCCCATTGTGACACGTTGGCCCCGATGTCACACGTGTCAGAGGCGTCACAGCCGGGCCAGCCCCGCCCTTTGTCCCCAGGCCAGCTCAGCGACTCCGGGTGGTACCAGCAAAGGAAGCCCCTGCCCCCAGCAAGTGCAGCAGCTCTGGGAGGGAATGGGCCCCCAGGGGCTCCCTTCACAAAGCAGGCAGAAGGCCCCTGACCTCTTGTCAAAGAGAAAAGAACAGAATCAAGAATGCTGAACATGATACACAAGAATAACTTGGAAAGCAGCAGAGGTTCATTTGTGATAGCATTGGTTCTTCTGCGAGTGGGCTGGGTGAGGGTGCCTCAGTTCTTCCTGGTTGTCTATTCCTGCATCCAGCCCCTCTGAGCTCTCTGTGAAACCCTCCTGTTAGCAGTCATTATAGATAAGGAACTGTAGCCAGACCACCTCCAGCCTCCTTTAGGTCAAGAAGCAGCAGACGGTTGTTTCCGGCAGGCAGCTTGAGCTGCTTTACACAGCAGTAGGATCTGTGTGTGAGCAGGGATCGGCCACTCGTGTTGTACGGAAACACTCGAGCAAGGGGTCAGGATTTTGTGTCGAAGAGCGTTGAGGTGCTCCATGTTGCATGGGAGCCCCATGTGCAGCAATCAAGAACACATTTCCCTCAGAAGTTATCTGCTGTGGCAAGGACCCCTCTGGTTTTCTCCACCATGGAGCAGTTTGCATGTAGAGTGTGGACTGACGTAAGCTCAGTGTCCCCCTCCTCATCCTTGGCTTCCCGTTTCAGAGCCTCAGTCCCTGTGTTCTGTCAGGTCCCCCGGAGAGGTGGGATATTCCCAGAGGAGAGGTGCCTGCTCTGTCCCCATTCCCCCCGTACCTTAAGCCCCTGTGTGGAGGCGGGCGGAGAGAGGATGGGGACTCCTGCCTGCCGGGCCTCCTGTCTGCCTGTAGGGCCTGTCCCAGGGATGCCGAGCGGTGATTGCAGTCCTATGTCCCCCTGGCCCTGCTGGCTGGTCTGCCCCGCTCCCGGAGCGCTGTCCCTGGGCAGAGCCGTTCCCTCCCCGGGCGCAGCCCCACGGGGGACTCCCTGCTGCGGCCTGGCCTGGCCCCAGAGCAGGGTCCCCCTCGGGCTGGCCCCGGGGTGGCCGCGTGCCCCAGCCGGCTGTGCCTGGGCAGCTGCCTCAGCCGAGCGGGATGCAGAGCTGGGGGAGCCCAGGGCTCTCTGCCGCCCGCACCCCAGTGGTGCCTGCTCCAGCTGGCAGGGCCTCAGCGCCCTGTGGCCTGCGCCCTCCCGCACGGACGGCCGCGCCAGGCCCTGCTCGCTGCCCTCATGGTGGCACTGCTGGCCCCAGTGCTCTCCAAGGGCTTCTCCAGGCGCACCTTCCGGCAGCCTTTCAGTCCCTGCCCGAGGCCCAGCTGAGACCCGCAGAGCGGCTCTTTACAAGGGCCCCGAGGCACAGCCCCAGGGCTAATGGCTCCCCACTGCCAGAGGGCAGGCTGAGATGGGCCCTTGGGAAGGAAGTCTTGGCTGTGAGGGGCGTGAGGCCCTGGCACAGGGTGCCCAGACAAGATGGGGCTGCCCCTGGATCCCTGGAGGCGTTCCAGTCCAGGCTGGATGGGCCTTGGAGCACCCTGGCCTAGCCCAAGGTGTCCCAGCCCATGGCAGAGGGGTAGAACTGGATGACCTGGCAGGTCAGTGTGGGCACTCACAGACACAGCGTTTGTTCAAGCACCGCCTTTATTGAGATTCTGCGCTGACTGCAGCTCCCAGAGGGAAGAGACTCTCCCAAGAAGGGTGGGCAGTCATTGTCATTTTGAGAAAACATTCACGTTTTTTAAACATTTAAAATAACAAACCATCATTAAAATCTTTCTTATATTAACTATTCTTTTCTATCCTTTTACATATTTTCTATTAATTAATTCAGCCATGAAGTTTAGTTTAATACTGAAGATTATCTAGAATTACTTGGTATGAAAAAAC
>VZRO01005649.1:358114-386149 GCA_013397915.1 Daphoenositta chrysoptera | reverse complement strand
CGCTCATCAAAGCCGTTGTCCACGGGCTGTGGGGACTGGAAGATGAGCAGCGCAAACAAAGCCAGGACTGATTTGACCTCCATGGTCTGCAGGAGGAGAGAGACAAGGGCTTCAGTGGGGCTACCAAGGCAGCTTGTGGTGGGTGGAGCGAGGCCCGGAGGCGCAGGGAAGAGAAGGCGGGAAGCAGAGGGCCCCAGACAGCTGGCAGGCAGCAAGGGACCTGTCCCAGCGGTCCAGCAGCAGCCCCGTGCCCTGCCCAAGGCACCTGCACGAGGGGCTGGCCCTGGATGCAGGGGGACAATCCAGCCCCGGGTGCAGCGCTTGTGCCCCGGCCCTCGCCCAGCCCAGCCCCGCCACGTGCGCACTCACTGCTTGCCGAGGCTGTGCTGGGGCAGCGTTACCTGTGGGGACCTTTCACAGCTGCCCCCATTGTGACACGTTGGCCCCGATGTCACACGTGTCAGAGGCGTCACAGCCGGGCCAGCCCCGCCCTTTGTCCCCAGGCAAGCTCAGCGACTCCGGGTGGTACCAGCAAAGGAAGCCCCTGCCCCCAGCAAGTGCAGCAGCTCTGGGAGGGAATGGGCCCCCAGGGGCTCCCTTCACAAAGCAGGCAGAAGGCCCCTGACCTCTTGTCAAAGAGAAAAGAACAGAATCAAAATGTTGTATGGGGTAAGGAGTGATCACTCAGTAGTGACTGTCATGGGCCCTACTCCACTTGGGGAAACTGAATTTATTTATAGTCAATTCAGAGTATAATAACAAGAACTAAACCCAAATCTTAAACTTACCCTCTCCTCACTCCCCCTCCCTGGTCTCAACTTCACTTCTGATTTCTTTCCCTGCCTCCCAGTGGTACGGGGGACAGAGAATGTGGGTTGCCATCAGTTCGTCGCACATTGTCTCTCCTGCTCCTTCTTCCTCAAGGGAGAGCTCCTCACACTTCTCCCCTACTCCGGTGCGGGTCCCTGCCATGGGGTGCAGTCCTTGAGAAACAGGCTGCTCCAGTGTGTGTTCCTCTCTCTTTGTGGGCACAGCTTTTCTGATGAACATGAAACCACAGACTACACAATGTCATTCATAAGTCTTTCTCTACTTTCTTTCAGATCTTCTTGAAGCTATTAGCAGTTACTATTAACACTATTGTGGGAGTGTATCACGTTCCCAAAGGTATTGTATAAGCCCCCTAAACTGACAAGCTTAATAGACAAGACAAGAGTACAAAGTAAGGAACAGAGAGAGGATGCCTTTCTAAAGTCATGCTGAAAGACTATGAAAAAGAAAATAATCACAAGTGTCAAGCCAGTGCATGACCCACTGAACTGTCAATCCCATGTGCGAATACTTCCAGCTGTGAAAGGTAGAATCTCCACTGTTGCCACTATTATTATCCAGGAACAGCTAATGAAGTTCTTTCAGGTCTTAAAGCCAAAACATACACATTTTTCATTATGCATATTTTCTGAACTATTGCATTACTATTTTAGTAAGGGATATCATGTTCTAAATGGGTTAAAATTGCATAACTGAGAAGTCTTACTTCTGAGTGGTCAGGTGTTTAATGTACATGAAGTATTTTCATTAGACTTAGGGAAATTATCAAGTCACATATAAAGCAAATTTTATCCAAAAACATTATACTAAACATCGCACTAAGTAGCAGAAAGGCCCATGGAATATATTTTATTTATCATGATCTCTCTAATAATGACTCCGAGGAAGTACAAGTGAGACTGAAAAATAAATGACTGAAGGCCAATGAAGTGGAACAAGATTTAGAAAAAATGTACTCTATCTTGCAAAATACATCTATCTTTTATGGCTTATGTTTTTCTCCATTGGTGCAAAAATAGCTTTAGAAGATATTTTTCCTTGTAATAAAGTTTTGAAAACAACATATGCATTTTTTGCCCTTGCAAAAGATAATAAAACAAAACAAAACAAAACAAAATGTTATCCCATAGCATATTATCGTGTCATATGAACCCTATACAGATTGAATATAGATTTCAGAGGAACTATAAGATGTAGTGAAAATTACTGTGTTGTGAAGACAAATAAAACAGCCATTGAGATACCTTGAAAAACATCTCATCTCACAAAAGCTTTCTTGTTGTTATTGACTTTTAAATTTTGAAGACTTTTTCAAGGTTTACAGGCGACAAAAAACCTATCCAGTGAAAATTGGTATAAGACTGGTTACATTGCATCTTGCAGTTGAAATGTATTCCAGTACAGTAATTGAACTAACATTATCCTCCAGCTAGATGCTTTCAGAAAATATCCCTAGTTTGAACTGGTAATGAGTAAAATGATTTGTAGTGTTCACAAGAAGGGTACTTCATGACCAACAAGGAAAGATTCAGTGTAAATGTGAAAGGTTAAAATTAATGTCATAGAAATAGAAAATTGAAAAATTCTCTTCTGGTTATACCCTTTTAACTCAAAAATTACTTATTCTGAAATGTAATGGGAAATATCTTACTCTTAAGATATAAAGGTCTTGTTAAAATTACTGTGAAATCTTCAAAACTAGGAAAAGTTGTTCACATGTTCAAACACAGGTATTTACGTCAAAGGAGCACAAAAGTACTTCCTTAAGTCCATTTACACTATTCTATTTTGTAGAACTTCAGAATCATCCAATTAATATTCCATAATCTTTCTTAATGAACAGACTTTATATAGAGAGAGGGAAATGAGAAAATTGATTATTTATTTTGTTTAACTTACTTTGGTAAAGGATGGATCTGCAAAGTAATAGAAAAACTGAGACTATTAAAGAATAGTTTCCCATTACAGGAAAAAATACTCAGCTTAGAATTTATATATTGGCTAAAATTTATTTTTTTATTTATCTAGTCTTGAACAGAAATGATAAAGAAATACGTAAATAATTTGGAATCTCATAAAAAACTGACTTCCCCAGAATAATTTTAAGATACTAATGGCAGGAAAAACCCTTATTTTCTTTGTCTAAAAACCAGTTCTTCAAGGACTCTGTTGGTACAACAGCATCCGTTTAACAATTAAGTTCCTCACAATATGTAGTTTTCAAAGACCAAGGATTCAAGGATGTGCCTGACTGGGTTCATTGTGCAGTTGTGAGACATACAGTTGGCATCAACCCTGCTAAACAAGGATCCTGAGCTAAGCCAGGAGAAGGAAAGTTGGGGCCTACATTACCTTTCTTGGAATGTATATATTTTTTTAATTTGTTATCAAAGACAGGCTTACCCAACTCAGATAATTTCCATGTAACTGAAGATTTTTATGTGCACCATATGCAGTTCATTAATGAATGAAATGCCTTATGTCAGGGACTGGATTAGGTGGAACACCTGGCTTCTATCTGTTCTTATTTGTTGCATTATGCACTTTATTTCACCTGTCTTTGTTTTTTTCTGAGCCACAGCTGTGTCTGTACTAGTCAATTAAATGGCTAGGGCATGGGTCTGAGCGCTGGAGCATGGTTTGCTTGCCCATGGTATCTCATGCCAGCCCAGACACCACACTCAGTCAACATCCAGGAGCAGCCTGGGGTCCACAGATACAGTCTGGATGTGGCTGCTTCATCTGGTGTGAACGAGCAGTTGCATGCACACCCACCTGGCCCCACCAGCTGCCTGCCTGTTTTATGCCCAGATAAAGTGTCTACTAGCATGGTTTTCAGGGGTAGGTAGCTGTTTTGGGAGTACATGGTGGTGGCACAAGAAGACTTTCAGTTAATGTTTTATGATGTAAAAATGACCCTACTATTGAAGTTTTGGATGTTTTATGCTGATTCTAACTTTTGAGAAGAGACAAACCAGCCAGCCACCTTGCAAAGTACCCAAAGGATGCTACCCCAAAGCGTGATCACATTTGCTGGAATTTCAAAAATGTTGTGATTATGATGTAATTTTCCATCAGATCCTTCTAAACTAAATATTCTTTCTTTCAAGAGTGTACTTTCAAAAATATGGTTTCATATTTTCCCTGGGAAAAAAGTCCCATTTTTTTCCAATATACTCTTGTTTTCCAAAAGCTTATAAAATTAAAGTATGACTTGTTTTGTGTAAGAGAATATATTTCCCCATTACTGTCTGAGGTTTTATGAAGAAATTTGGAAGATGAAGAATATTTGGAGTCAAAATTACTTACAGCTATGGGAAATTGTCATTTTTGATGTTCTAAATAACATCAAAATGACACTTAAAACTTATATCTGGCTCATGCTAGTAGACAGACATAGAGAGCAAGATTATCTGTGAAAAGAACATTATCTGTGCACTATGAAATTCCTGATTCTCTGGTCACCATATAGCTGAGTTCAATTTCCACATTTAAAAGTAATCTCATCAAGTAGAAATTACTAGTCTACATGATGGTTTGTATCTTCTTCCTGACACCAGTTGAAAACATCTCTGACGCAGCTTCAGTGCCCCACAGAGACACAACCACCTAGAGATTCTGTTCTGGCAAGTTTGATTAGCCTGAAATATTTCCTGAAACCTGAGTTCTAGACATACCATTTAGCTTCGATAAGGAACATCATGAGTCACTACAAGCGTGGAAAAGCTTTGGATCAGTTCAACGTTCAGCTCTATTCTCCTTTTGTGGGGTTTTGCCCAATTGAGTTGATGTCCAGGAACTGGATGTTTATATTAATCTCCATATCAAGATCCGGTAGTCAGAAAAAAAATAAAGTGTTTTACATTCCAAATGTAGTATTTCAGGTAAGCTCAAATTTTTTAGATACAAAAGAATCACTGCAAGTATTGCCATCACAATAAATCCGTATGCTGTTGGTTTTGGACAGTTGATTATTTTTCGTAAATAACCAGTAAAATCTCAGTGAAAATAAGCAAACAGTTTAACATGTATTTTATGTTTGTAAAATGTGTGAGGGGGTTTTATGTATATTTTAATTACTGTTAAGATGATTATTTTAAAAAATGTTCTTATTTAGTCTTACTCTTTTCAAATAAATATTACTAGCCAGAATGTAGGACTACAGTTTATTACTGACAGATTTTAGGGATGCTGAGCTTGTGTCTATGCACATTTTCCAGCACTGTTTATTTGTTATGGCTCCCAAGACACATTATAGTATGACTGAGTTTCTTTGAAACATTCTCCAAAAGCTGTGTTTTTCAGTAGCTGAAATTTCACTGGCTCATAAAGTTTTAGAGCTGCTTAATCACATTATCACTGGGCTGTCGCTCACTTGGAACATATTGAAGAAGGCCAATAAAACAGGAGTTAAGAGCATCCTAAAGGAGAAAAAGATAAACAAGTTTGTGGGTACTGTTTTCATGAAGGACTTCAATCAACTCTGTGACTGAAGCCTGTTTTAGAGCCTGTCTAATGTAATTTGCTGCCTTTCAAATTATATTGGTCTTCGAACTACCTTTTTGCTTCAGAGAAGTTAATTTTGTTCTTAATCAAGGTAAACTACATTGAAATAAGAAGCCCTGATTCAACTGTCTTGGGAGTATTTGTTTAAGTTATCATCTTAAATTATGCTCAGTAGACAGTGATTTTTCCATGAGAGGAAAATGATCTTATTTTTCAAGTTGGCTGTATTTTATTCTTTCAAAAACCTTGAAAGTGACACCTTGGACTTAGATGCAGGAGAAGGAATCTTGGCAGTTGTGTCCTCTGAAGAGAGGAAGTTCATTGCGGAAATGTTTCTGAAAGATCAGATGCACAGCTGATGATTTGCTGTGTTTGCATGTTTGCAGTAATTTGAAGCATATGAACACTTAATATATCAGCTACAGTAGACACTGGCTGAAACACATAAACAGTCATCAATGTGGGAAATTTTAGGTGAGGTAAATACTGAATTAAATAAAATTGGAACAATATTTTTACCTGTTCTTTCACACAAGACATCATATATTCAGAAATATTGAAACACTTGATGTGTGCCACACTCATCTATCTCAGTGACTCCATAGATCTTGAGGGTTCAGTGTCACATTCCTGCCAGCTAGAGAAGTTCACATACCCTCAACTTAGAATTACTAATGCCTGGGACAGGGTTACGTGGATGTGGTATACAGATTGTAGCTTGCTCTGCTCTCCTGTTGAGACGAGCAGACGAGAAGACATTCTGATCTGGAAGCCAGTAAGTTTCACTAACCTGTTATTTTTGCAGTATTTTCCTTCTTGGAAACAGTTGCCAACTTGAGTATATCTTCAGGAAGAAAGGGTGACCTAGGTTGTTACAATGTAAGATGTAACCAAAAGCATGTATTCTGTTACCATCTTCACAAGCTGCTAAAGCAGCTGGGGCAGTGCTCATTATCTCCTACCCTGGTCCATCCCTGATAATTCCCTCCAGGGGCTGTCTCTGCTCAATGGGCAATCAAGGACCCACCCCATGACCCATAGAATTACATCAGTCTATTGGGAGACGCCCTGCCCAGGGGGGAGGAGCCAAGCGTTCCCACCTGGATATAACCTGGGGTTTAGAACAGCACAAGAAGTCCTTACCTACTGGATTTCCAGAGGCCAAGAACTACCACTGGACCTTCAGGTGAAGATCAGACCCTTCTACAGGACGACTGCTTCGACAGGACCACTTCATCTGCTACTACCACCCTGACTAACATGGTGTCGGGTGTATCTGGACTCTGTCAGTGTTCTTTTACTATTGCATTTATTTTAATTTCCCTATTAATTTATAATTCTGATTTGCTATCTCCCACTGGTTTTTTTTCAAACGGGCTACATCTATCTGATAGTAAAGTAACAGTCCTGGAGGGTGTTAGGGCATGTTCTCTGCAGGCTTAGTCTTTTTTCCTCCAAACATGATTTTTTCATCCAATTTGCCTTTGGAAAATTATTCCCTACTCCTTTGAATGCTCCAATTGCATTTGGGAATAGTCTGGAAGAGTAAGAATTGGCCAAGAACAAAGCGGAATCAGAATAGAATGTTCCGCTGCCAAAGTTTTGACTGCTTTACTGATATAGATAACTCTGTAGGTGAGTTACAGCATGGAGATTAATTCCAACTAACAGTTAGATTGAGCCTTAATTGCTCTTCAGTGGTGCAAAAAATGAACAAATCACCATTCCTAGCTCCTAACTGCATCCTTAAGTGACTGCATTACTTTGCAGCTCTAGTTCTGAATTTCCAAGGTCATAAATGCAATGTTTACTAGAACAAAGAAAATAATACATTTTCCCAAGCCACGCTTAGCAGCTTAGTCAATGAAACATCCTTTTTCCCATTAACCTAAGAGGACTTGACTCAGAAACTCAGATCTATTTAATTAGTTTCAAATTACAAACTAAAAATCAATAGTTATTTTCAAAAGATAAATATCCTTCTGAAATATGCCAAGACACTTTTCTCAGTAACTTTCTTCGAACAGGAAAAAGCAGTCAGGCAAATGCCTCTCCAATTGCATGCAGCAGCATTCTTTTCCTGCCAGTTATTAGATATTTCATACAAGGAAGCCGAATATCTACATGTTTGTAGGTGATTTAGTACTTCCCAAGGAAAAGGCAAAGCACCACCAACAGTGTGACCTCTCAAAATCAGGTAAAAAAATTGTTTCTACTTGACTACTTGAGTAGATTAAAAAAGGCCATGACTAAAAGCAGACATGAAAATAAAACAAATGCACATCTGTAGTGAAAAATATCTACTTACCATAAATTTATTATTTTTCTCTTCCTGTGGTTCAAATTTAATTAAAATCCAGTATCATACAAAACTTGATTATGCTCTGTGTATTCATTACATTTAAAATTGCAAACCACACTGTGTAGGTTATCTAACAATAATAATGCAGATATCACTCCAGATTACAATTGAGGTTAGTAGGTGTGGGTTATAAATGCAAGAGAATCCTAAAACTGACAAAAGGTGGAGGGAGGAAAAACACTGTAAACACTGCCTGTCTCAACAGCGTTGTGAATGTCATGCATGATTTCTGTCAAGAACAAGCAGTGAGCTAAGTAAGACAGATGAACATTAGTTACACCTAACGATAAATTACTTAAAAGTTGTTGCAAGAGACTCAGGAATTCTGAAAAGTGCAGTTATCTTATTACAATTAATAAGATGGTGCTAGTAAGGAAAACAAAACAAAAGCCATTAGGAAAGCCCTCAAGATATGGAAGTGCCTTTTTTACTGAGTGGCCCATGGAACACAGAGTTTGGCAGTGACTAGGATGAGCTAGGATGTAAGGGTTTGATGCTGAAGGAAGGGGAACACATACAGTAGGCATTACTGAATATGAATATTTAGATTTCTTTGCTAAAAGAATAGCCAAAATAGAGAAACAGCTGAAGAGGGAAAAATTAAGTTAAATCAAATCAGATTAATATTTTACTAATTTATTCTTCTGGTTTATAACTTTTCTTTAAATTTTATGATCTTTTCAGTGTTTAAAATGAATTCAGAAGAATGTGGAGTAGCTTTAGTTACCATCAAACATTCACCCATATTCCATGTGGAAATACTTCAATTTGTATTAATTCAACTTCTCTAAATCTTTACTCTTCCTACAGTATTACTATAAATCACCAAAATACTCTTTGTATGTTATTATAAGTCACCAAAATATTGTTATTCTGAGGTCTGGACAATTCCTCCTCAACATGGTAAAAGCCAATTTACATACATAATCTTGCAGTGTCTAGTTGCATATCGTAATGATATCTCTGTTTTCTAAGAGAATTCACATCCTGATTTCCTAGTTTATTAGGATTCTGATGGGGGAAAAAGTATAATCCAGAGTATATTGAGTGGAAATTATTTCTAATTGTGATCCAAGATGAATCTTAAGAAATTAGATTAAGAAATTTAGGAAGGAAAGAACAATATTATTCAGGAGGATAAGGAAAAATAAAGGTGGGGCAAAATAATGAAAAATAAAATAAGGACAAGGGAAAGGCTGTAAGAGAGGTAAATGAGAATATGAAAAACTGAAGTTTCATTTCAAAAGACACACAGTCTGTCAGTAACCACTTTATACCATTCCACCACACCTGACTAGCAGTAACACCAGCTGTCCATATGCGTAGAGGATGAGAAAAAAATGCTTAAAAATTTTACCCTTAGGAATGGTACAATACATATAAAAGAAGGTATTTGTACACTTTTATAAAGAATAAGTCTTAAAACTTCCAGTAAGTAATTTCTGTATGTTAACAGGTTTTGTCAGTTTACAGGAACAAATATGGCCTTCTGATAGATCTATATGCTTTCTAACTTATTTCGGTTTCAGTTTAAGGAACTGTGATGCTTGAAACCCACCACTGAGAAGTTAACTTCTGGAATAAGTAGAGGTTTTTTTCTAGACCTCTTAAAAATTGAAAGAAGTATTTGAATTCTTAATTATGACTATGGCAGATGGCCATCAGCAGGATTAAAAAAAAACGTAATGAGAACATTGTTAGAGGTATATTAGAAGCAGATTTGGAAAATTGAATCACTTGTTCAAGGAAATAGATTTTCAATTGGTTACAGGGCCCCAGAGATTTGTGAGAGAAGTGAAGAAAACATGCCAAGGAAAAGTGATGTTTGACATGAGAACTAGAAAGAGAAGGATAAGCTGATAGAAACAGGAACTGCTTGTATTGATATTATATTTGAAGCAAAAAGAGTAGTGTTAAGCTGTGAGCCACAGCCATTAAGGTAGATAAGAAAATGTTATTTGTTTGGACAAGCTCTAAACTAATTAGAGAAAGCATCCGAACTTCTTTGGATTTGCAATTTCTCAAAAAGTTACAAGGACAAAAGAATCTATATATATATGCTGGGCACAAAGGGAAAGAAAGGGGCTATGTGATTGTTGCAGCTATTGAGGGCAGCCGTCCTCCTGTGACCATTCAGGTGGATCAGCAAGAAGTAGGTGGTAGAGTATATTTTAGAATTTATGGTAACTTCGAATTCTGCATACATAAGATTTTATCTGTTTTCCTGAGATTCAGCTTTCCTAGCCTCAGAGAGAGCATTTGTGCAGTTACCCTGCTAATTAAAATGGCCATGAGGTAAGGAAGAATGAATATCATAATCGAGGTCATACAGGAAATTTCTGCCTCAATTTACAACTCGTTTCTGCTGTGTGCATATTATTACGGCTATTATTATGAGAAAGACCAAAAATCAATGGGTTATTCTTGTGAACCAAGGACTCAGGCTGCACTGTACTTATCTCAGGCACTCTGAAAAAGCAAAGTACTTAAGAACATAATTAACTTGGGATGAGTGGCTTGACTGACTCCAGTGTTGTACCTTCTCATGTGAAAAACTTGCCCAAGTGAAATAAAGAGAAAACACCAGCTGACTTCGATGAAAATTTCTTTTCCCAGTTCTCATCACAAGGTATTAATAATACATAAATCAGTCTAATATTGCTCAGAATATTTTTTTGAGGAATGATTAACATTAACTATCTACTACATCCACTTCTATATGGTGTCACAGAAAGGTTAATTAAAATAAAAATAATCACAGGGCCTTTTGTTTGCAACACAAAATAAAGTGCTTAATGATATATGGACGTATTTTAAAGATTTGATTTTACTTCTCAAAACCTTATAAACTTCTACACTAGTTAGCCACATCTGTTGTTAAATGCATTGGAAAGGTTTTTCTTAGGATGTACAAATCTTTCTGGAAAATCACAGGAATTTCAGTGCAAAGATAGTTGCTTACCTCTGTAAATCAACTTTGTTTCAGTTCCCTTTCAGTAGCATGACGTGGCTTTTGTAGCACACATTCACTCAAAGGGCTGGTTCCTCCAAGCACAGAAATGCTCATCACTTCTGAAAAGTAGGCCCCAAAAGTGCTAAACAATACCTGCGAAATGATGCCAGTCCTTTTTTTGGCTAGTGATTACTTATTTGACAGGTTAATAGTAAGCTACAATGTCGCATGTTGAGGTGAATAAAAGCTAGCTATCCAATGCTCTCAATTTTTTTTTTAATTGTTACAGAAGAATAAAATAAATGTAGCAAGGAAAGTCTATTTACATGACTGAAAAACAGGACTAAAATCCCAACCACAAAAATCAGGCTTTCTTAGAAAATGATGGTTGGAATTTCACTAGGACATTATTAATATTGCAATGGTGAAAACTAGTAAAAACATATTAGGACACTGTAGACAGCTTTGGTTATGGCCTGCAAAAGAGCATTATAAAACTAGTTTGCATTGTTTCTCATTTTCAGCTGTTGCAGATGTTTATTTTTTACCTCCTCCTCACAAAACGAGCAGGAAATTATAGAACTCGCAACAGCTTTTGAATTGTGGTGTCAGAGCCCAAAAGAGTGTACAGAAGAAAAAATCCATGAAGACTTAGTAGAATGGTCTTTGATAGTCCTTTAATGATACTGTGGCTTTCTGCAGTAATTGTAGGATTACCTTTCTAAGAGTGTAGCATATGGCACTTTTTGGGATAGAGAGTTTGAGCCGCCATCAGATTTAGAGAACAATTGCCCCTTAGATGATTTTTATTTCCTGCTCCCATACCTCCTACAATTTGAAGAACTGGATTGACTGGCAGGGTACCAACCCAGAAAATATTTAGGGTGAGATTCATTAGAGCAGATGTAGTTCTCTCTATCTGAACTAGTTGACAGATGTAGTTTTATAAGTAATGGAGAGGAATAAGTTGTCTTGGAACATGATTCATCTGACTTATTTTAGGCGTTTATTGTAGTGTGAAATGAATCAGAAGCAAAGAGTGTTTATTTCCTTCCATTGACATTATTGAAAGTCTAGACAACTTGTTCAGACATCAGTGTCTATATTTCTCCCGATGAATCCTGTCCGTGGAGGCGAAATAATCCCTGCATTGTTGTATTCAGGGAAAGAAATAGCGTGAGAAAGCCATGAAGGTTCTAGAAAGAGCCTGCTGTGTATGGGTATTCTTGAATCCTTGGAAAAAATTGTATCCAATTTAGCTTAGTGTATATACTCAAGTATATATATATACTCAAGTATAGCCTTGAGAAAGACTAAATGTATCTGGAGGCTTTTAGCTGGGTGATTGCTATTTATCAATATTTTATAGTGGAATTTTATTACTCATGCTAAATAAAATATTTTTCAAAAACTTTTCATTAAGATCATTTGTCTTTACTCCTGAAAACACATGTGTATCTGCCTGTAATCCAGGAACAAGGTGACTTGTAGGCACCATTCTGGCTTGATATAAAAAAATTCAAAATATTTTATTTCAAGACAAGCAAGAACTAGAAATTCAGCTGGCCACTAGGAAGCACTTCTGAAAGGAGAATGCAAAGTGCAGAGAATTTAACTAGCTTCAAAGTAGTAACAGAAGATGAATGGGTAGGTTAAAAGACAACAAACACCACTAAATCAAATTCTGATTGCAACTATTTCTATTCCTTTCAGACTCCTGAAATAATTATGTTGTGTTTCAAATAACTATAGCCTAACCTGGTATCATTTTGGTTAGTCCAGACATCTGAGAGCTGCTCTAGTGGTCTGAGCAGGTAAAAGGCTTTACTGTTTTCTTGGAGCTACAGGTATGTGTGTACGACTGAGACAAATTGCCTTGCATCTTATTGGCTACACTTACAGAGGAGAAGTCAAAAGGATGAGGGAGCAAGGCTGAGCACTGCCACAGACTGGCTAGATCATTAATTTCTCAGCAGGATTCCTGCTGTAGTTTTGTCTTGGGCAAGGTAGCATGAATATAGATTAAGAGCTTAGCATGAGCCAGGGATTTCCATCCCATACTTTGGATGGCACCATCCCATTATGAGAGGTAAAAGAAATTAGCTGCTTTTAATACAATGCAATTTTTACTGGTCCACTTAATCTCAAGGCTAGAGATTAAAAATTCAGTTGTTTCCTGCATAATTTTTTATCATCATCATGGTCGTGTTTATTTCTCCTGACTGGTGGTCTTCTTGTGTAGGTCTTTATATTCATTTCAGCGTTATGGGCTGGGGCTGTAAATTGTCTAAAGAATATGCAGAGTGTTTCCCAGGATACTGAGCTTGGGCTGCTCGCAAAACATAGTCATGTATTTTCTTACCTGAGAGGCCTAAAGGAACATGAAATGAGCAACTGGGTTTGCTATGCCTAACACTGATTAATGCAGTGTCTGCCTGTGTCTGCCTTGCATCAGTAAATGTGTCAAGGTTTAAATCTGGGTAATCAGAAATATTTAGGCTTAGGACATAAATCAGAACTGCTGCATGGGCCTGAAATGATAGTGACATTTTAAAAGGTGTATTATTAAAAGTTTATGGTATTATTTAATCTATTATTTTTCCAGTGGCACCTCTACACAAATAATTACATTTAGAGTATTATGACTACTGTATACCTGTGCAACCATATGTGAATTCTACAATACATTTACATCACAAGGAAAGACTTTCTGAAATTGGGAGCCTTGTAAGAAACCATGTGCATTTTATGTGTTTTGGTCAAAGCTTATGAGACAGAACTAAAAACCTAGATGTAATATCCCACTGGATTAGGATTTGAGTGACTAGAACACCCGATTTGCTTCCAGTGTAAAAATACAGCAATTTAAATGGAAAAGTAAAAATTACATGCCATGTTTTCATAAGGGCAATTTTTTACCTGGAATAAAATTTTTAAAATAATTATATTAGTTTTAATTGTCTAATATTTAATAATGTAGTAGTTCTAATAGCTTTGGAAAGTGGTAAGACAAAATGTAACCTAGGTTCTAACTAGTCCCAACCTGTTTGCGAAACTGTAATTTTCCTTTCAGCTCAAATATATTTGATAGAGAATTACAATTGATAATGTACATCTCCACTTCAATATATATAAAGCTATAAAGGGATTGTAATAATTTCCAGAACAGGTTTTATTAATTCAAAACATAAGCACCAGAAGCTCTGGGTTAAAGTTAAAAGTAAAAACCACCAAGTACTTGCAAATGACACTGGCTATTACCTATCTTGATGAATATTGTTACGATTTGGATGCATTGTTTTTCCAGGTCTCGATTTTAATAGTAGCATCCTTTTTATTGTTATTATTGTTATTTACTTTACTGTCAATGTCATTTCCAGATAGAATTTATATATAAATTAGACAAATTTAAAAAAAAATGTGTTCACCCCGAGCTTGAACTGTGCCAACAGCAGTTACAAACCTTGAAGTGCAGTTCTTTGTGCTCATGTTTTTGGGTTTATACTACAATTTTTTTTTCTTGTACAGCACTTCAATTCAATATACTGATAACCTGACTAATATCTTTTATTCCACCTTGAAACAAAGGTGGAATAAAACCCTTTTTGTTTTGATTATACTTCTAAACTCTATAATACAACTTAAGCAATGCATATATTGGGGTTAGGAACAGAACAAACTTAATCAGAAGGTTTTGCTTTGAAACAAACTAAAATCTTAGCTTATAGAACAGTGATTCAGACATAAATGGCATTCACTCCACACAAATTAATTTCCTGCCTAAAGTATATAATTATTTTTGTTTTTCTTCTGTTGGTATATCATGCAGTTTAATCAAAGATTATGCAACATTTCTATTCTTTGCTTATTTTAATAATCCCCATATAGAAGAGAAGTTTACCTTCTAGTAAGCCAAGGACTCAGTAATCCTTATTCTCTTTTGAGAGCCAATGCTAGATAAAGAACAGAGGCTAGAGGAAAGGATTACAAATCAAACACTATTAAAAACTGGATGTTTGCACCTTAGTCCTTATTATTTTTCTCTAAGAGTCATTAAGGCTGACTTTTAATATTCCTATATGGTTTAGACATGTGTCTGAAAAATGTCATCTGGCTAAGCAGAAACCAATCAAGAGTTCTTCAGTGTTTTTGTCAGTGTACGAAAAATATAGCCCAGCTCCTGCAAAAAAAAAAAAAAAAAATTCTTTTGTGAATTTTACATTAGTTAATCAATTTTAATGAAAGAACAGGATATAGGATGGAAGAGCATTAGCTGTCTTGTTTTCCCAGTAGTCTGAATGAAATACTTCACTCTGTCAAAGAAGGAAGGGTATTCAAAATTTATAGCAGGAATCTAGACAAAGAACAAATCTAAACCCCAAAAAGTCTATGCAGGGGAAAAAAGAGATTTCTAAATACAAGCAGTCAATTAGGAAAAAAACCCCATAAATAGGGAATCTTCCTTTGATAAGGCTACTTCTTGTATTGTTCCTATGGATAAATTCCCAGGTTGTTTTTTTTTTTTTTTCCTTTGGTATCTCTATGAATAGATTGTAGAGACAGGTTTTACAAATGTCACAGAAAAAGGTGGAGGAGGAAACTGGCCTTAGGATTGGTGCTTTAATTCAAATAAATACAAGCTAATGCACCCAAAAGTAGGAAAAAGTTCATATTTGTAGCATAAGAGGTTTATCATTGCTTTGAAAAGCAATGACTTCAAGAAGGATGAAGAAGCCATGTGAGATAATGCACAGAACATGGATTTTCAGCATGTGCATGTGTCCTTCTATTATTTCATGGATAAATTGGGAAACATCAAATAGAAATTTGAAGGGAATTATACCTTTGTATGCACTGCCAAAGTAACTATTTATTTAATGTCCACTTTTGGTAACTGTACCTCAATAAAGGATTACTAACTATTAGAAACTGTTTAGAAGATAAGTAGTAATAGATGAAGAAATATCTCTTACTTATTTTTGAGTTAGGAATTGTCAAAGGAACCACAAGAGCCTGCTGGAAGGATTAAAACCAGAATTTTACTTTTAGAAAAGATGAATTTCAGTGTTAGACTAAATACATGATTTACCCATGGATATTTTCTACTGTATTGTCTTGGCCTGACATATCTATGGCTTTTTCACTAGACAGTGGAGATGGATTGTTCATTTGTTTCTTTTTTTTCTTTTTTAAAGAACTAATAATAAAATATTCAATTCTTTACTGAGTTAAGATGACTTTCATATTTTGTGACAACAAAAAAGGAATTATCAAAAATCCCTATGCTTTGCATCATGATAGATAAATTCATACAGAAGTAGGTCAGAATGGTCCCTTTTTGTTTTCCAACAGCTTTAAATGTTTAAATGCTATGATAACGTAAGAGAGAGTTTACACTGAAATGTAAAAATTTGCTTTAGATGAAGAAAAACAAAGAAAGGGCATATTTTTGGAGGTAAGATCAATTCATAGGATATGAATTTATTGCACTCTTGAAAAGAAGACCTAAATATCACCTTTTGTTTTTTTTAATTCCAATTTCCTCTTTGTCTTTACTTTAGTAGATTCTCATTCCTCCCCATGATATCTCCCGGTCTCTCACCTTGCCACAGTTAGCCAATATTTTTATTACCTGTTGTCACTCACTTTCTCCTCCTTATTTCCACTTGGTGCCTAACAACCCTGTCAGTAGCTCAGAAAAAAATATAGAGTAGGAAAAAGAAAATATATCCTCTCACACTCCATGGTTTCGGCAGGTACTGCCAGCTCAGCCTCAGGAGGCTCACCGTTCATGGTGAGGTGGTCCTCAAGGTGATCAGCATCCAGAAGATTAGCAGAGATTAACTGTGAGAAAATTCCTGTGGAAAGGCATCCTGAGGAACAAGGTGATAATTCTGTTATGTAGAAGCTTTGTAGTTGAACCTAAAAAATATGTTCATGCTACAGCAGTGAATGGAGCAATAGCAAATTGTTCAAGTATTAATACTTCTTATTTATATTTTTGAAGTGTTCTTTGAGTTACAGCCAAGATATTTGTAGGAACTCATGCTGTTGCTTGTTGTGGTCAGGCACTCACCTCTGTGTTTATAAATTAACTCAACAGTTATCTATTTATATTTAAGTTACAGTTAAAAGTACTAATCATTGAACAGGCCTCCACTAGATATTAATTTGAAAGTGGTGTAGACAAATAGGAGTGGATTTATGGAGTGATCAGTTGATGCTGTGATCTCAGTGACTTCTCTGCACGTATTTTAGAAGGTGTTTGATTCAGACTAATTCTAGGCCATTCAAGTGGGCCAAATGCCCATGAGTTCAGTTCTCTGTGATTTCATCCAGCTCATGGCACCCAAGAGTTGTTGTGTGATGTGAAACATAGGAGGTGACCAGTGGTGACCAGATCCACTTCAAAGGTATTCTAAACTGAAACACAGAAGGAGATTTCACCCACTGTGCACCAAAAATACTAAACACATTCACATGGCACAAATCATGTAATATAGTCATGTTTTTGCCATGAGTATTTTACACATCTTTGTACTGAAACATCAGATGTTGGCACTAAAGAGAAAGGAAAATGAAAAAAGTCAGATAATTTTTTAAAAACAAACTTGGAGAATGTTGAATACAAGGAGAAACGGATGTGGAGATATAAATGTGTCATTGCTTTTTTTTCAGAAGAGGAGGTGCTTATATAAAAATGTATCAAACAAGGTAGCTTATACAGGGTTATATTTATACATAAGCTTTCATGGAGAATGTCCTATAAATTAGCATATTAGACATATACTTTTTCTAGAATGTATTTATTTCCTTAAACTTGCATTATGTACCAGATTTTACACTCTTAACCCAGTGTAATGGCCATAAACTACTCTATACATCAATGGTAGCCTACATTCATAAAAGTAGGGTTAAATTCTGCAGTCTTCAAGCCATTGGCAAGGAAATGCTATGGTTTTCAAATAATAGTTTTGAAGTTTTAACCCATGCTCTCTATAAATAAATAAAAAATATTGCATAAAAAAATACACTTTTCTGAAACATTTAAGTGGTGCACCTGACATTTGCTGCAAGTCAGTGAAATAATAGTTGTTATAGTTGGAGATGTTATTATCCAATTATCTGTAAAAAATAATGTACAATATCAACGAGTTTGTAGAAAATAAAGTAGTTAAATAAGCATGTTTGAGTTTATTAAATTAATTCTACTTTTCTAGCATATTATAATAAATGAGCACTAAATGTTTTGGACGTCATCATTTGAGCTTTTCAGAAATAAACATACTTTACAGTTTATGATGTGGTGTAATACATAGAAATAGGTTTCACTAAGGATGATTGAGTTAATTTCTCATATATGCACCCATATGTTCAGATTATTAGGCTTTAATCAGACTATAAAGGTAGTATATTGTAGGGTTATTTTAGCTTTCTTTTATCTCCTAAATATTGCAGAGCAGAACTCTTTCCTGTCAACACCAGGATTGATTATGATGCCATGACAGAATTTCCTTAGAAGATCAGACATACAAGTATAAATAAACACTCAGTCCCTAGTAGAAAATTATAGTGCATCATGCAGATTGCATTGGTAATTATTCAGAATGCCTTTACGTGTTGAGGAACTAAACCAACCAATCCTAAAATAAAATAAATTCATGGGATAATTTGCACTAGTTATAGGCTATTTACCTTGGGAACACTTTGTTCAGTTGTAATTATCTTATGGCGTACTCTGTGAAAGTGCCTTCATCAAAAGCATAATGAAGTTAAATTCTAGGACTACCTTTCGTTAGGGGAATGAGAAATTTAAAATTACCATATCGTCGATTGGCAGTAATGCGCAAAAGTACTGCTTTGAAACCTGAGCATAAACATTTGCTTTAAAAGCCTTGCCCTGACTTCAGAGTGACCAGGAGATATTTCATGTTTGCAGATGGGTTATTCTGCTGCTGAGAGAGCAGCAGCACGTTGGCTGAACACATTCCAAGTCCTTTCTCCTCCTCTTTAGGGCACTCTTGCCATTCCTTTTACTGCTTCTAAAAAGAAGAATTTTCAGGCATTTAGACCCATTCAAAGGTTCAAGTAAAGCACAGACTGTTCTTACAATTTTCACTTAAGGTAACCAGTCTAGGTGATGTCTCTTTTAATGTGACTTTACAACACCTCTCATTGTTATATATGAATCAGTACTCAGGACTTGGAGTAAAGATGGCTATAACACGAGTGAATCAGGCCAGTTAGTTTACTAGAAATTATACTGCTAGCAAAGAAACCATATCTGTTATTTTGTTACTTCTGGAAAGGAAGAAAGAAGGGTGAATTAAAAAAAGAAACTGAATCGAGGAATGAAGTTGTAACGAAAATTACTATCTAAATTCTCAATTTGATGGTCTTAGACAGAAAATCTATCAGGTACATCTGTAATGATACATTTTACTTCCCTAACTGACTGAAATAAGAATTTTCATCATTTAGGCACTCCATTATTAAATAGTATCAAATGCTCTGAGCTACTACATTAATCTGTTCAATTCTGTGTGTTTATTCACTCTCTGACTATACGAGCTACAAAAACTACTTCTCCTCTTCCAAAGAGTGTAACATGGTCGAAGGACACATTTTGCTTTCACATGCTTTCAGAAAAACCCATTACAAGGAAGGGAATAAGAATTCACCATTCTGATACATAGTTCAAAAAGGTAGGTAGAGTTGTCATCATGAAATTGGGGTGTCTATGCCAGATATAATTTGATCTTCACACTCTGTTTTTGTTAAATATTGCCGTTTCAAACTAGGTTGTAATTCCTGTCTCATAGTGCAAAGACCACTTAGAAGGATATTGTACACCAACCCTGAAAATACTTTTAAAATTGTTGGGCTTTATCTGCCAACAACTTTATGAATGTCTTGTTTGCTTTAAAGAGTCTCTTAGCAGAATGGGTGCTCCTGTGACTCCTAGAATATATTTTCAAAAATGTGATTAAATGCCTGCCATATGAATGCATGCACTTGCATATAGCAATGTTTGCAAGCATGTGTAAGCAACCCCTAAGCTCATTTAAGATAATGTCACCAGGCAACTGATAAGTAAATGAAGTGGAAATGCAAATCCAAATGTCCACATAGTAAAATCTTATGGAGATACTAAAGAAGTTCTAAGTGTTTCTAAGGACTGCAGAGAGAGTGGACCTAAATATATGCAATAATCACAGGCACCAGAAAGTGTTGTGTCCTTGAAAAGTATTGATACCTCTTCTGATGAGAGTGAGACTTCCCATACCAAGTTTGTTTCAGTGCACTCGTCATGGGGGAGCTCCTTGTCTTCTTAAGGAGCTCTAGAAAAAACAGTGTCACTCTAACTGCTGGGAAAGGGTGCATTTCCTCCCTCATTATTTCTGTCCTCTCCTGAAATATGTCTTGGCTCTCATGATCCGATCAAAACAAGTAAATATAGATACGGAAAATTCTCTGCTTAATGGTCTTAAAATGCCAGGCATGAATAGTAGGGATAGAATATCTTGGCATCAGGGAAGGCTGAAGAGTCTGCTACATACTTTGCAAATGTATATTCTTCAATTTCATTAACTTATTTTTTCAACTTGACATATGTACATATTTTTCAGCTGTTGACAACTTTGACACTCTTGAGTTTGGGTGCCAGGCTCTGTGTGATGGGACACAAGAATGACTTATTCTAAGGCAGATTTAATCAGATCCATGGAGAGTTAGTGGACCTTTTGCTAGTCAGCTATGGAGAACCAGAAAGGCCTAGTTCTCTCCAGTAAAGAGAACCAGAAAAGCATGTATGTCTTGAATTAAACTGAAGAAGAAATTAGGGCTGCAGAATCACCTCACTAAACTGCTTATGAAACTAGAAGACTAGGCATAGGATTGTTTAGTAAGTAACTTATTTAGGCATTTCAGCATTCAGCACAGAACCTCTGAACATGGTAGAATTAAATGCTTCTGAATTTAGTCCTTTTTCTTATCTTGCCAATGAGCAGTCTAGTTTATGTGCAATAATAATACATGCAATATGCCAGTTTAAAAATCTATAAAACCAACCAAACATAACAAGTCTTACCCACAAGTCTTTTCACCATTTTGGAAATGGGACGTCCGGGTTCCACTTTACCATGGGGAAAAACTTCTCAAGTCTTGTGTTTGAAATCAAATTAGCCTCAAAATGATTTATTGATCTATTAATGGCAGACACTTAGTAAGCTGGACCTAGGTCATACATTCATAATCAATAATAATAATACAAAAGACAAGCTACAATATTAGATGCTTAAAAACTTTACAATTAAGAATCATCACACAGACACAAACTGTGTAGGGTGGAAGAGCACATACCCTCTTTCCTCTTTCCTACTTACACAACTTCTCATAGCAGCGATGGGCACTTGTGGCCATGTGAACACACAATACTCTGCTGTTTAATTTATACCAGTCCAACTTCCATCCAGATGCACCTTTTGCATTGGAACCAGTCAGAGACTCAAAGTATCCACGAAGCACGATGCCTACATGAGGCTTACTGGCTCCTGTGCAGAAATCAAAATAGTCATTAGCTGGATTGTTTTGCATAACTCTGCTGCACCAAGAAGTCACAAGAAGTGAAAATTTCTGGTACTGCAGTTCAGTGCATGCAATAGGCATTTCTTTGTGTATGTAATATTCATTAGGCTGTGGTCCTCACCATACCCAAATATTAGCCACCGGACTGCAGAGCTAAACTTCCTCTGCAAAGCTCATTTAGCTGAGCTGTGGCAACCACAGAGGCTCAGGGCTTGACTGTACCTGTGTCTTGCGTGACAGGCAGGGGGGGCAAACTCACCCTCAGCCCTCTACTTGGCACCTTCGTGCCTTTCAGACACAACTAATCCTGTGTGCAGAGCTTGACAGGAGCTTTTATTATGTCTGGAGCGTTGTAGATTTTAATTCAAGCACGTGACCTCTTTTTTCCTTAAAAAATACTGTTAATAATGGACTGTTTGTCATACATAAAGAGGTTTAATTGCAGTCTTTAAAACCCTACCGTGCTTGGGAAGTCAATGGGTTTCAAAACAAATTGCACACGGAAAGTTTAATGCCAGCATCTCTTTTACTTAATATTGTAAATGATGTTTTATTTGAAAGTGTTTTCTGTTTACCAAAATTATTATGCAAATTAAGTGTTCTAACACATGCAGAAGACATTTAAATGATATTTGTAAAGCAGAGACTCAATTTGGAAAACTGCATGCCACTTATAACTAAGAATACAGACTGGAAAAATCATACGGAGTACAACTCTGATTGCATTCTGAAGTGTGAAAAAACAATATTTGGATTCTTATCTCCAATCTGCATCTAAAAGCACAACACCAGTAATAAAAAAAGAAAAAAAAGTTTCACTTCCCATTTCCAAATCTATGGTCATATCCAATTTCTTCTTTCAAGGTCATCTAAAGTCTTTTCTACATATTCCATTCATAAATCGCTGGCCAGATATTCCGGCATGTAGCAAAACGTGCTATTGTCTCCATGGGGGATGGTGTGGATATAGTGATAATAGGAGAAAATCCAATATGCAGGTGTGTAGACAAGTTGTTTTTTTGGTTTTTTTTTTTCAGTGTGTGACTTTGTTTCTCCTACAAACTTCCCTTTTCCTTACTTTGAGAGAAAAGAAATTATATTTCCCAGGGCTTTGACATATCTTGAGAGTTAGCAAAACTCCTGACACTTAGGTATGGTTCTGGGGTGTGAACTATGCACTATAGTATAGTGTGAACTATACACTACCTCACACAGACAAAATGAACACTGATGATTTTAGTCCTGGATTTAAATCTGCATTAATATACCATCATAGCCCCTATATAATTATTCAAGTGAATTGACTAAATGCTCTTACCCTGACCAATAATCAAGGAATGAAAATATATGGGTCTTTACAAAAGACAGCTGCAGACAATGGTAAATCACATTATGTGTTTTGTTTACTGAAGGTATATTGAAGCAGAGAGTGACAACCTTTGGTGGAAAAATGGGGCATGGCGTTTGAAATAATACGGTAAGAGTTTTGAAAAAATCCTTTCCTACTCAGCTAACTTTTCATTACTTTCAAAATAACATGTTTATTTACAGAAATGTTTTCTTGGATACTCAAGAGAGTGTTGATTTAGCATTAAAGTCTGAAATAATAGTTTAAAAACCACTGGTAAGGCAGGGATTATAAGAAAACTGATTCTAGACTTCTGTAAATGCCTCAAATGGTATTAGAACTGTGGAAAAGTCAGCGGTTCCACTTTCCTGGAGATTTCGACCTTTTTGTGGCCCTGGGGGTTTTATTCAGCTCATTCTATGCATTCTTCCATTCCCTCTTCCCCTTCTGCTGCCTTGAGCTCTGTTCATAAATCCTGTGCTCCAGACTCCTTAGCGTCTGTAAGTTTATCAACCTCTTTTCTCTATTCAAGGGAGGAAAACCTGGGACATTGTTTGAGGTGTGGTTTAACGAGTGCTGAGTAGAGCTGGGGATGGTTCCCTCCCTCTCCTGACTGGACTCATGGTCACAGTTAGCCCATTGTGCTGCCTGGGTTCATGCTCCACCTTATGCCCAGAGGATTCCAGGGCCTTTTTGGCAGAGCTGTGCTCCCACCAGAGTGCCCAGCCTGTGTCACGGCAGGGTAATATGTCATACGTAAATGCACGTGTACATGTACGTGTAATACATGAACATATGTGTGTATGTATCTGTAATACATGTATGTCTGTGATATGTATTTCTATGGAGAGATAGAGATCTCTGAAACTGTGCTACCTTTTCCATTGTGGTAAGTGTACTGGTGACAAGAAAAAAACCCAAAAATTTGCTTTTCGTAAACTTGTCTTTTCTAGTACTGGCAGACAAGAGAAAAAAATCAATGCTGCAGTAATATTCAACTTCATGTACAATTGTGCTGTTAATCATGAGAATCACATGATCACTGAAGATTAGTTACTACATTCCCAATAGGCTTGTCCTGATACATATAATGATACATGTTACAGATAAAGTCAGGGGAAATATCCCCACAAGTCTTTAAATGCAGTTGACAGGATTGACGGAAAATGAAATTAATTACTTCTCTAGATGGTGAGGCTCATTACTACAGGAAGTAATTTAGGTTTTCAAAAAATAACAAATGGGTTTGAATATTCATTTGAATTACCAAGAATTGTTACAGTGAAAAACATCATAAATGTTGGAATATGAAATCTTGTTCTTAAAATGGAATACCAGTGTAAAACCGTAAGAGATCAAAGAATATGGAATCACTTTCATACCATTGGTCTGAACCAATATAACAATTTCCCTAAGGAAAGGAGTCATTAGTCATTGTCTGGTTTCAGCAATGATTGAAGAATTATAGGTCACTGATGAAGTATTCCAAAATTTTAAAGGTAATATAGGTAGGTATACAGGTAGGGATAAGCAGTATCAATTATTCAGATAGAAATGGTGATGAGGATGCTGTATATAATTTTCTCAGATACCTGAAAGAAAAAGTTGCAAGAAAGAAAAAAAAAAAAAAAAAAAAAAAAAAAAATCCTTCACCCATATTTCTACAAAACCCAAAGCACAGAGGGAGAGGAAAATAATGCATAACATCTATCAAGAAACCTCATTGCACACAGCAGGTAAATGGCTTTCTTATTAGACAAACAACAATATTAATAAAATACAAGGGGCTGCAGACACTCATTTATACTGAGCCCCAAGCCATCCGGAGTTGGTGGCAACAGTGATTACATCAATGAAATCTATTCTAATATTCCCTTCAGTGCCCTCTGCTGACTAGTTGACTTTAATAATCATAAACTGCAGGACACTATTTCTAAAATAACTATTACCATTGAACTTTATCTCTAAGTAAATATGTATTGAATAAAAAACCTCCTCTGGGGCAGGAGTGTAAAAATATCATTGCTCTTGCCTGTCTTGTAAAGGGATTTCTCTTTAGTGGATGGTATTGTGAGAATTCATCCACTCTCTTTGCATTTGATGCATATGTTTTCAATTGTGGAGTCAACAAATAAATATCATCACAGTTGTTATGTCATTAACAGAACAGCGATATATCTGTGAAAAAAACACAAATAGAAACTTGCTTGACTTTAATTATAAACCTACCTCTCTATGCAGAGGCCTCAAGCGAGGCTGTAAATAGATTATTTTGCTTGAGTGACAAGGTTGATATTTTGTATTGGTTTGGGCCTTGACACTCAGAAATCAGAAGCTGGAATATTTCTAAATATCAGAAAATTCCGCTGTAGGTTAGGATGCCAAAGGGTTAAAATGAAAACAATGCACTTGTGTTCTGCATGCTGTGAATATAGAATGCAATCAGACTTTATGAAGAAATTTGACTTAAGGAAGGGCACATGTGTAAAAGCAAACCTTTGCAACCAGGACTTACTCAAAAATATCTTTCCCCCTCCAACTTCCTGAATTAAGAATATTTGGATGATCTGGAAATCTACATCTCAAAAGCTTGAACTAAGTTTCTTCTGCTAATGCAGGTGGCTCAGGAAATCCAGCTACCTTGTGTCCTAATTGAGAAGTCTCTCTTCTTTCCGCAGAAACATTGTTCTCTCGTAGAAAACCACTTGTAGAGGGAATAAAGAAAGAGTTACCTGATACCAGCCTTATCCTTTGCCTCTTCCCTGGACCAGCCCCCCCATGAGGGCATTTTCATGAGGCTTTATCTGAAATCCAAGTGTCACAGCTGCATGGACCTCCAGATTGAAATAAAATTTGCTATCATTGCTTGTGAATTCATTCCCTAGAGCTTCATGTTGCTCTAATTTTCAGCTACCTAAATTTCTGGTGGGATGGATAAAAGGGACAATGCGGGTGGCAAATACAAGCTAGTCCCTCATGCTGTGAAAGCTAAGAAAGGTCAGGTGGAATTTGTGAATACATCTAACAGCAGTGGAAAGCACTAAGCTCCACTAAACAAGGTCTCACATTCAATTTATATTTTATGTTCTTCAGCAATGAGCTGCATAGTCTTCCTGGAAAGTTGCCAAATTTTGAATTACATTATATGTACTGATTTACAGGACATAGCTGGGTTTGTCAGTACGGAAATGGTCTGTATTGAGAAGTAAGTCTAAAAATTGTATTGTTTGGTAATGTAAAGCATCGTTGCTGCTTCTCTGAGTTTATGAACTCTGTGCATCATAGTTTTTTCATTCAAAGTCATCATTAATTATAATTTTAAGAACACATTGCCAAATTCTGCAGTGCTTACTCACTCTGCCTGTCTCTGGACACAATGAACAGAGCAGCAGGTATACCCATTTTTTCTACCTTTTCCTCTTTGATAAGGTCTGCATGAGATAAATGATACCTGGCATATGCCAAAGAGTAGTTTTTGCTGACACAATTAATTAAAAACATCTCAAAACAGAAAGGAATTTATAAGCATCCAGCAGACCTCATAATGATTTATCCTTTAGCATGCTTTAGCCATTCCTATCACAGTAATAGGGAATTTCCAGGAGCTGTTCAGTGTCTTCAACTCCCCAGTTCAAGTGTCTTCAACTTTTACTTGGCTGTAAAAGCCTGTATTTAGTGGTTATTATAAAGGGGATAGAACACCCATTGTCCTTTCAGCCCCCTTTCTCTCCTCATTCATCCTGTTTGCTCAAGAGGTCCTACAACACGGTAAAAGTTGTGAGATTGCTTCACTGTGGCACTGCAATTTCATCATGTGGAGTAAGGCCCAGATCTAGGAGGCACTGAGTCTTGTCTTACAAAAATATTAGGATGGAGTGCTTAATTCATAGGGCTTTTGAGGCCTTTTTTCAGTGTGTAGCAATGGGAGATAGTGGCTCAGAAAATTGTCTTTAAAGGATTTTTTTTCTTAGTTTCTTTCTCCTCTGCCTTCAGCAAAAACAACCACAACAACTTTATGGTAATTTTGATATGGAAATTTTCAGGATAGTTATGACCATGAAACTCCTGCAGAGTTCAGAAATAAGGATATTAGGAGTTTCTTCACAGACTTGATTCCCATCATATTTCCATGCATTGATGCACACAGTATCTCTGTAAGGACATGAAACATTATTGATTATCACTCCCCTTCTATTTTTCAGAAACTGAGAGGGAAATTAGTTTACCTGAGGTTGCAGGGTAGAACACAGTCTTGCCTCCTTGTCATTTTTATTTGAGGTTGTCCTTTACCACAAGTTAATCACATCTTTTTCTTAGTAAGGCATAAGCTGCATTTTTCTCACTGTAGATGCTGTAATTTAATATATTTTTTCTCTGCTGTCATCATGACTTGTTGAGGCCTAAAGGTAGAAAAAAATCCCAAACACCCAAAATCCCATGTTTCAGATTACTCAATGTAGCTGTCACTACCAGTTCCTAAAGTTCACTGAGAGCCTTGGAAAGAACAACAGATTATTTCAAAAAATATATATCTTTATTTTTGCTTCAGTACATAATTGCATATCCTTATAGAAGGATATTTGATTTTGATTCTATTTGTGGTGCTGATGACTTAAGGTAACTAGGAAGACAGATTGCATTAAAGTGTAACAGATAAACGTCATGGTACAAAGGTAATAAATTGGTTATATTTCTCAAATATAAGACAGACCAGTGTTCTTCTCTACCATGCTGATAATTTGAGTCTTAAAATTCCATGTGTTGGATAGCATTCCATGTTTGATGGTGCCTTTATGATGCAGCTCTTGTGGTTTGGTTTAATGATGAGGCTCTTCTAAACTCAATCGAATCCTTGGTTGTAGTTCTATTCCAGACTGCAGCACCACCTCAGTGTCCCAGCTCCTGGCAGCACTAAGCAGTGAGCTGACATCTGCCAGATGTAGTCCTCTCTCTTTTTCTCATTTTCTGTCAGGGGAGATAAGGACCTTTATTAACATTTCAGTGTTTTGATGCAGCTTTGTGTTTTTATTTTTCATACATTCATTTTCTTTTACATGTAGGACCCTGAAAGTAACTTCCAAGAAGTATAGGTTGCAGCTGAAGCGAAAAGTGAGGTTTGGGTCTTGTGGAAGACATATGAACACTTTCACTGGGGCTGATATCAAAGAAACCAAAGGTCCTTTACAGGTAATTCAGTTCTAGGAGGATGCTCCAAGAACCAGCAGTTTTCTCTATGGACTTTTTTAAAAAAAACTTTGTATGATAGAATTAAAATATTTTTTTCATAATCTGAAACTCAGGTGCCTTAACTTACAAAAAGCCAAAACTCAAGAACTCTAGAGGGAATTGAGAGACAATTGCCAGAAAAAGGATAGACAAGACCAAACCTAGACATACTAAAATAAGAGATCTTCCAAAAATTATAAACAACAACAACAACAACAACAA